>JANHGO010003407.1:0-27235 GCA_024606505.1 Aquila spilogaster | reverse complement strand
TTCAAATTAGAAGTATTGTCTTGCTTCACAGTTTTGTTCTCCTCTTTGGGCTCCTGTAACAAACACCGGCGAACACGCAGGGCCTTTCTCCCTGAAGCCACTGACAGATATCCCACCTGGCGGGTGGTGAATGCGAGGGACTGGCTGTGCAACGCTCACCGTGTCTGTTAATGGGTGTCCGCCTCGCTGGCAGTCCACCCACCGGCAGTGTGCTCAATGGGCCTGGGAGACGGAATCTGGCTCTACGCAACGGCGACCAATTTTCCTGGTCAACACGGAGGCGCGGTGCCAAGGCTGTGTGTGAGAGCCTGTGCAGCCTGCTGCTGCGGGGGGGTTTCACCCCTTTCCCTCTGCTCCGGAGCCCTGGGGAGGTGGGTCCTCTTTCCAGCCCCGACGCAGGTCCTGCTCCCTCAGTCCCTACGCTTTGCGTGGGAGGACATGGATGACACAGCGACCGCTGCGCTTGCAGTGGCACGGGCTGTTCTCTGCTCATCCCGTGGAGACCTGGGAGGCTTGGGCTGCTCCTTTGCTCCCCGTGACCAGCACTGCACTTACACATCTGCAAAGGCAAGGGGAAGCCATGCAACTGTGCCTGCGGTGCAGTGGGCATGCAACGCTACCCGGGGCAGGAGCGGTCCGTGATGCAGCCCGTCTGCTGCACTGGAATGTGATGCTGCAATTTAATTCCCTTTCCTCAGAGTGCTCTTTGAGTGGAGACGGGTGAGGAGAGGAGCGAGTGCCTCTGCTTCATGTCATCACCCTGCAGACTGGAAACCGGGCAGCTGCGGGGAGTTGGGGGCAAGGGGCTGCTGCTCCCCGGGGCACTGGTTTGTTTTCTTCCACGTGGCCGTAGCAGGGAGGAGTGCTGGTGGGAAGCTCTGAGCTTCACACTCCTGACTATAATCTGCACGTGGCTCTGTCTCTTCTGCCATGAAGGACTGGTCACGTTTTCCATTCTTGACTCTGTGTGGCTGTGCTCTGAACATCCCAGGTTACCTGTGCGCTAACCAGCTGCCTTTCCCACTGCTCGGCTCTTGACAGCTCACCAGGCCTTCATCGCTGCTCAGGGCCTGCATGCCAGCGTCATTAAGGCAGCTAGCACAGTGTTAAGATACATTCATTTTTGGAGGGCTTTTCTTTTGGGAGCCCGGGAGGTGAGAGTTCAGATCCTCCCTCCCTCAGCAGGCTCCTGACCCTGCAGTGGACTTTTCAGAGGTAGGAGCACTGCAGAAGTCCTGAGTGCCCTGGAGCTCCCATATAGCACAGGAAAAACCTATTACGGGAAAGCTGCTAATAGCAGAGGTAAGCTCTTACCCGCATTTTCCACTGGTGTTACAGACTCTGGAGAATTAGCTTGTTTCGGCCAGGTTCCCAAACTGCTTTTTGGTGTTTATCCAAAACAAGCCTGTGCATTGAGGTTTCCTACCCCAAAATTGTCTAACCAAATGAAAGGAATGACCTCAGTTACACAGATGCTCCTCCATCTGGTCCTACAACTAGAGTGGGGCCAGGACACAACCCCAGCTCAACTCCCCTCTTCTCCCCAAAAAGGAGCTATTTGAGGATGTTGGAGCTCAGTCCAGATCTGACTTTCACAGCGGACCCCTCTCTATGCAGTGAGTAAAATCCTAATGCAGAAAGCTTTAAAGCAGTTCAGAAATGTGGCAGTCCATAAATATTGGGTGTTTGGCTGGTAGTGCTCATAATGCTGTTCAGTCTGGAGTATTTGGGGAACAAAGATCAATCCCACAAGGACAATCTGTCACTTGCATGTCTTCATGTTGACTTGAATTTTGGCACTTTCATTCTGCTAGCTTTCTCACTTTCCAAGGCATGTGTGTTGCTCTTCTAGCCATATCCTTATGGTCATGAGATTTGGGGTCATGCATTCTCTTATCTGGGGTTTTCACAGCTGCTGCTCCTTGAAATGGTTGCAAGGGATGCTGAGTTGGGTGGGATGACCTGTTGCTCTCAGGTTTATTTCTTTATAGCATCTCTATCAAGAAAGATGGTAAGACATATAATTCCAATACTTCTAGACTACCATAGTGTTATCAAACTCAAATGTTATGACTCCTTGTGAATGTGGGGTTTGTGAGCTGTTTTACCACAGCTTTTATTCTCTTTTTGGTGAAAAAGGAAGTTACATAATTCAAGCTTTTCCTTCTTTCTTCTCTTTTTTGCTCTTAAAATTACCATATTTGCAGAGAGACAGTGCCTGTGTTAGCAGCTGGTGTGGTGCAGCGGGAGCAGATCCACAGAGGTGGCTGTTTGGTGCTGAAGACTTGATATGTCAGGGGATTTACATCAGACTGCCTCCGTTCTGGTTCCCAGGGACCGGACTCTCATTACAGGTTGGAGCGCAGGAGGTGCACTCCTGGAGGCCATCGCCTGGTTTTCTTTTACTCAAAGGGAATCCAGTTAAAAAAATTGCTGCCTGATGTAAATTGAAAGATGGCAAGTGGTACAAATGGGAGATTTGCCTCATAAACTCACTCCTGATGCGAACAAAAACAGGCACATAGAAAGACCGGTCAAGAGACCAAGGTCAAGAGACCAATCCCCAAGACATCGCTTTACCCTAAGGTCCCACATGGCTCGAATGTGTGGCAGACAGGTCAGTTCTTTGGCTAGTGAAACAGCTGTTTAGCTTGGCTGAGCAGCTCTCTTATTCTTTCTTGGATATAGCTGCTAATCTATTCTTCCCTCCTCGTACACTTCCCCAACCTTCCCCTTTTCCAAACCCTCACTAAGCATATACATATATATATATATATATAATATATGTGTGTGCGTAGGCAGTTGTGTCTGCTGCTGGGATTTCCTCCCAAACAATACCTGTTGTGCTGGCCACAGTGGTTCTCTTGGTTCCCATGCTCAGAGCAGTTTGAGTTTCCTGCTGGCTCAGCAGCAAGACTTTCAGGGCTTTTTATACTTATTCTTCTTCGGGAGCCAAGCGGAGGAGCGCAGTTTGCCTGTGAATAGTGAGCTGGCTGGGCAGGCGGCAGGAAGCTTGCATACTAAACCGTGTGAACTTTGAGGAGGGGAGGAAGGGGGCCAGGGGCCGCTGGCTGGGCTTCGCGAGGCGTTTGCTGCAGCCCTCTGCCTTATAAACTCATCATCTCCGCATAGGGATGCTCCCCGCCTAAGGACTGAAAATTTCTGTAAAATGGGAAAGAAGCGAGAGAGCTGAAAATGGAATTATAGAAGAAACACAGGGAGGGCCTGGAGAGCGGAGAAGAACGAGGAGGCTTGGGTTTTAATTATTCACATGAAAACTTGTGCATTGGTTCCCTGCATGGAGCGATGCCACAGCACCTTATGCTGCACTGCTGGGCTCACGGGCCCGCTTGCTCACCCCCTTGCTGCCCCAGCAGTGGCCCTACTGCCTTCTCTGAGTAGGGCAGCTTTTCTGTATTGCCCAGGCAAAATCAAAAGCACAGAAATGAAAACACACTTCTCTCTTCCTGCCTGCGCTCGCCCCCTCTACTGCTTTCTGTTGCTGTCAGCTAAAATTAATAAATAAGCGGGTTCCCATTCTCAAGGACCAGACATCATGGTGTGGCTACGAAAGAGGGGTTTGATGAGCAGCACCGTGAGACGCAGGCGCCTGCTTGTCGGTCACAGGCGAAGCTGTCCCTGGAGCAGGGAGAGAGGTGTTCCGGCAGGTGCCACGGCTCTGCTGCAAGTGCGAGCGTGCTGGGAGCATCCTTGGAAAAAAGGCAGGAGGTGAGAGGAAGGGAGGAAGGACAGGCTGAGCCCGTCTGCCTGCAGACCAGCTACCTGCCTCCTGCTCACGTCTGCACAAACAAACAAGGAACAGGCTTTGCCTGTGCTTTGAAAATGAGGTGGGAGAGGATCGTGCATG
Organism: Aquila spilogaster; assembly: GCA_024606505.1. Taxonomy (NCBI): domain Eukaryota; kingdom Metazoa; phylum Chordata; class Aves; order Accipitriformes; family Accipitridae; genus Aquila; species Aquila spilogaster. Next base: position 23,367 of record JANHGO010003407.1, on the reverse strand, counting down.
CTGCGCAGATTCTTCCTGAGCAAGAGTGGTGCCGGGATGGGTGTTGGTGGGATGGCCCTGTGCAGGGAGAGCTGCTGCACTGGCCTGGCGGGCTCTGCCGGAGGGGTGGGGGGGCTACGGGGCAGGCACGAGCACTGTGCATGTGTGTAGAATATATTTTTAGGATGATGGGATGATAGAGAGAGCCAGCGGGGAGTGGAAATGCTCAGCAGTGGGACAGACTGGGAAATGGGGTAACGCTCGGCTCGGTTAGTCATGGCATAGCATCATTGCGAAGTGATGCAACCTTCCTGGCCTGATCTGAAATAACAACAACCCACAGCTTTCCCTCTGTTTGGCAGCACCCTTCTCTGAGTAAAGGTCCCCATTACTCCAGGCTCTAAATCATCCACCAATACATGGTAAATCCAAGAAGCCAGGGCCCTTGCTCCCCTGCCTAGCTCAGCGGCACTCTGCGTCTAGCTCCCAGCCGAGCGCTGAGCAAGGTGACATGTCTGCTTGGCACCTGCGTCCCACTGGTGTCCCCCCAGGACGAGTAGCTTTGCCTGGAGGTCCCCGAGTGCTGGGGAGATGGGGAGATACGGCTCCGGGTCCCAGAGCGGGCTCGTGGGGAGCCAGTGGAGGTCCCGGGGAGAGTGACCCGCCAAGCTCGTCTAGATCCCAAACAGTCTTTGCCTAGGCAGCTTGTGGCAGAGCACAGGCACCTCCAAAAGTAACCAGTGCCTTCACCATGGTCTTCTTAGAAAGTGCAAAAGCAGTCCCAAATTTGGGGAATTTACCATCGAATTCATGCAATTCTGTTCATCTCCACTCCTGGCTCAGCAGAAGCTCAGTTTAAATTACATGTAATTGATGACTTCGGTGCCTCTGTCTGTTTTTAAGGCTATCCAACATTTCCTATAAGACCAAATGTTTAGTTGCCTGTAAACCCCTGAAAACTTTAACTGTTTACCGCTTCGCTGTTTTTTTCTGTGCTGGGTATCTGTCTCAGGCTGAATGCATCTGGGAAGCTTCAGCAAAAAATGTTTTTGCTTGCTTACAAGAAAGAGACGAGAAACAATTTTTTTCCTTCGTATGCAAACAAGTTCTTATGTTCTTAAAGTGATCTGTTGAGAAACTCTAGCACTTTCTGCCTTTGGAGGAGAGGCTTGAAATTTGGCAGATATCAGGAATGCGCCTTTGGTTGTTCTTCATGGGGGGAAAAAAAATTGAACTAAGAAACCTTAGGAAAAAAAAAGCCTCAGATCTCAGACACTCAACAGAAACTTCTTAAGAGTTAGAAGCTGAATTCTCTGAAGGCACTTGCTCAGTGGAGACTTGTTGAAGTCTGGCAGCTAAATCACAGATGAGAGTGCGGCAGGCACACTGCAGCCTCCTGCTGCAGGTGCAGAGCAGCAGCTCTTTGAAATTGTTTTTCCGTACTGACAGGGTCGCTGTGGTACTGGGGACCGGAGCCCGGAGATGCTCTCGGATGTGCTCCTTTGCTGATACTTAGGCGAACACGCGGGAAGGCTGATGTTGACTAGGGCCAGGACCTGGCCGAGGGAGGGAGGCAGGGAGAGAGGGAGCCCTACTGCAGTGCAAAGGCTGAGGACCACCCCCCCACCCCAGAGAGGGGGACTGATGTCAGATGTGGAGCTGGACGTGGGAGCAGGACCAAGGCAGAAGATAGGTTGGAAGGAGCAGGAGGAGCAGGAGGAGCCAGGTTTGGGAGTATCTCTCCCCACCAGATCATACCTCCTGCAGAACCTGGGATGCAGCGGACCCAGAGATTTCTGCTGTGCAGTAGTTGTCTGTTGTCAGCAAATATTTGGGGAAGCCATTGGCACAGGCTGTGACTCATTCCTGCCTGCTCCCTCAGCAGAGGTTGATGGGCTATCAGTATTCCCAGTTATTCTGCTTTTCAAGCACAATGGAATTAACAGCCAGTCCTGCCGGTGAGTCATGTGGTGGCCCGGTGATGCCGCATGATGGGATTCCTGCATTTTTGTTTCAGTTTGCCGTCTGCAAATCAAGGAAATGACACAAACCCAACGTAGACTGGAAGTATGGGAAGTCTGTAGGGTCGAGCACTCGGCAGTTAACACTGCCCTTGCCATTTGAGTGTGGCTCCCATCTGCACAGGCAGCGTGATAGTGTTGCTTTTAGCTGCAGGATCAAATGCATATGTAAATATTTTTTTTCCCCACAAAAACTCTACCTCTTTTAATGCCCAGGGTGGACGGTTCTCAGCGGGTGAGTGGAGGGTGTGTGGGGAAGGGTCCTCGTCCTGCCTCGTTGCAGCTGTGCAGGACAAGAGGATCCCTGCTCTGCCTTCATGCCAGAGCAGACTCCAGCCCTCGGCGGCGGTGGAGACGGCAGCCAGCGTCTGCGTGCCTGGCCTGCAGCAAGACCAAAACAGATGGAGTACTCAGATAAATTATCTGCCAAACTCAAACAAGCCCCCATCAGGCACGTGTAGAGTGAAGTTTTGTATAACTTGTAACTTGACCGCAGGTGGGAAAACTTAAGACCCTTGCGAAGGCACATTCCCCTTCCCTGGCTGAGTATCAGTGCCAGCCTCTGAAGACAGAGGCGCTTAATCTCTCGATTTGAACAGAGCAAGCTAACATATATCTTGCTAATCTTATTCTAGGAGACAGTTGAATTATTTTAGCTAAAAATTACCAGAAGAGTCTGCCCGAGGCAGACATCCAGCACGGAGTATTTGAGCTCGAGCAGCTGAACTTTGGCAAAGCTGTGCGTAGCGGAAAGCAGTCATTAATGGGAAGTGTTAAGTGACTTCAACATCAGACAGCGCTCACAGGGGAACATGAGAAACTTTGGCTCTGTGGATGGCCCCACGAGAAAAGTCGTATGTGTACACGTGAAATCCTGCTGCAATGCATTTGGTTAGCCGATCCCTACAGATGAATACTGACCTGCGTTTGTAGTACAGCATTTGCAGGCTCCAGGGGTGGACTTGCTGTTTTGCAGACTTACCGGTTACTTTGTGGTTTGCTGTTGAACCAAATGCTGAGGAGAAATGGTATTCTAGGAATGGTGAAGCATGAAGAGAAACACGTTGGATTTCTCTTTCCCTGTGGGAGGAGGAGGCGCAGGGGGACGGGGATGCCGGACCCGACCCTGCTGGTGCGTGGCACGCATGGCGTGTGTGGCAGGTTGCTTTGCGGGAAGGTCTTGTCATTGCAGCTGTGAGCGGTCCTGGGGACTCCTCCCTGCTCACTTGACAACCTCTACACTGACAGAAGTTTTGGTAGGGGGCTGAGAGGGCTGCGAAGATTAGTGGCAGGAGGCTAGCAGCTCTTACTGCCAGTCTGCATTTTCCTTTTCTGCAGGAAGAGGCATTTTCCTTTCTTGTTACGCTTCATCTCGAGCTGTGTAAACAGCACTCCCTCCTTGATGTTGACACCTTCAAATGATTTTATCTCCCTCTTAGAGATTTTTTTACCCAAACTGTACTATTTAGTTATTTAATCTTCCCTTTAGTTATTTGATTGTTGTTCGTTACTGAACTCTTTCCAATATGCCAACATCTCTTTGGCACATGAGCGCCTGCAATTGCCTTTTCTGTTTGGAGGACAGCTCAGTCCTAGCAGCACGCTGCAGAGAGAAGCCATCTTCCTTCTGCTCTCTTATATGATGCTCTTCACCTCTCTGCAGGTCAAAATCAGGCCCTCTTATTTTATAAATCAGCATCTAGTTTGCTACTCACTCCTATCCCTATGTTAGGCCCTTTTCAGCAGCTGCTACAGATTGTTTTTCCAAGTATGTTTCCTTGAATTGCTCAAGTCCCAGGCAGGAGCTGTTAGATGCTGTTTTCCTTCCCACTCCCCCATCTCAGAAACATCTTCTGTGAGCTTGAAATCATAAAGAGAAACCGAAGCTCGTGCACTCTTCTCTTCCTCATTACTAAATCCAAACTGATCCTTTCAAAAAGAAGAAATGCTTTACAGATTTGTCTTTCTCTAGCCTGGGAAACAATTCCTTCCCATTCACATCCACACTGTGCACTCCTGGGGACTGGGCAGGCTGACGGGCAGTTTGGTTGCATGGAAAGGAAGGGGCATTAAAATAGTGAGCAAGGCTGTTCTGGAGAAGGATGGGCCAGAGCTGTCTCAGTCCAGCCCTTGGTTATTCTGGGCACTAATGCATTCTGCGGAAACTCGGGCAGAGGTTTTAAGAGCTGATTGTTTGGACAGGTAAAAGCTTTGGAATGATATATGCACTTTGTATGTGGAGGCGATGCTTCATTTTTATATTCAAAGTGCATCAGGACATGAAAGGAGCCAATTTCAACCTAGTCTGCAAACGACACCTAAGCCCAGCCTGTGAAACATGCGTTACCTGAAGGGCATTTACTAGGATGTCTATGCAGATTTCATTTTTCTTAAGAAACCTTTTTCTTCCCTGCAGGATTAGAGGTGGAAATAGGATAGGTTTTGGACCTAACCTCACAATCAGGGAAAGGAGAGAGGCAAAGGGCTTTGTCCGGGTAGCTCCCCAGTACCATTACGTTAAACCAGCAGTGAACTGGAAGCTTCTCCAAAGCTGTGGGAGCCAAATGTCCCACCCTGTTTGCCTGTGGCTGCCGGGTTAATTTTTCTCCTTTTGAGGTCTGAACCCTTCAAAGCTTTGTTTTGTACGGGTAAAAAAAACCTAGCTACAGCCTATGGAGAGACCTGGAAACCATTTGGTGCAGAAAGATCACAGGACTCTGGGAATGAATGCAGACTTCTTTTTAACTGAAAAGAATACATACATTTAAAGAGCAGAACATGCAAATACATTCATAATGGCCGCTATCAGGAGCTGCTGGCAGTTTCTCTGAGCAGAAAAGTCCTTGTCTTTGAGATTTCTGCTATCCCTCAGGCTTCTGTCCATTTCTATGTTGTTACTTGCAGTGTTTAAGCCCCATTAAGTTTAAGTGCATAAATTTTCTTTGGCTATTCAACCCCAGCCACTTTTGGGAAGGATTTGGCCAGAATCCCTGAACCTAAAATAATCAAACGTCTGTCTTTCTGTTAAAAAGGCTGCCATTTATCTGACAAGCAGTGCAAAACAGAATAGGTAGCTCAGTATAAGCATCCCCTGAGAAACCTGTTGTTGCAAAACCAGGCAAGTGGCTTGCACATGAGCAGATAAGGTACCTTTACCAATACCCAGGTTGTTGCACGGCATGTCAGTATCTTTAGTTTCATATCACATATTACTTTTATTATCAGCCTCTTGGTTTCTACTGCTCTCTTTAGAAATATTACAGCCACAACTTCTAACCTTTACAGGCTCATCCGAGGAGCATGGCCTTTCAGACACTCCTTTCGCGAGTATTTGTTGTGCTCCAGGTGAGGATGTCTTTGTTTCAGGATTGTTCTGGGCATGAGAAATAAAAATCAAAATGGAGATGGTGGCCAGCACAAAGAACCAACCAAAGTAATTTTAATGAATTTCTTTCCATACCTGCCAATCCACCCTCCCCTGCAGGAAAAACAACTCTCAGACGAATAAAGCATATGGCACAGAAGATGGAGCACCGATGCCAAGTTTGTCTTTGCCTTAGCAGAACTCGCTGCAAAATGCTGAATCTGCAGATCTTCTCCCGGAATACGCTCTTCAAGAGAAAGGGGCAGGCATATTCCCACCACCTTTTTAGCTGGGCTTGTGCGCTCTCACTGTTTAAATCCTCAGTGGGTAGGACATTATTGTGGCTGCAGCGCTGGGCAGACACACGGTACTACGTTCAAACTAGTTGCCGTGGATAGCAGTGCATGTGGCAGCAGCAAAGAAAACCCATCAGTGAGGGGGACTAAATATTTGAGAGGGATCTGAAGCCCACACTAACCTGCCTTCTGTGTGCATGTGTGCTAACTAGCTGTGATGACTGCCGTTTTGGCAAGCAGGCACGCCTGCTGCCGTGTGGTTAGACACCCTGTTCCTGGCCATGGTTAGTTATCCAGTTGGTGTTTATGTTGCTGGGAATATATGAGGCGAAGGTTGTATTTGAGCTGTCCAGAAGTGAGGCGTTCAGTCTAAGTCACACCATGATGACTTGCTCTACAGTGAGCGGACAAACAGCCACCCCCACTGGTTATAGTTTTAGGTTATTTATCCTAAAATAGGTGTGGAGCACTGTGAGAAGGTGCCTCTCTCTCTCCATAAGCTCAGAGAAAACCCTCAGTGCCAGCTCAGCCTGTGGCCAGCCATTACAGGTCTCTCTGCTCCCAACTCAGCCCCATCAAGTGAGGCTCTGGGAGGACACGTTGCTGGTGGGTCCTCATGGGGCACAAGTAAATAGGACCTTGCCACCAACCTGCTCGGCTCTCTTCTGAAGGACGTAGGATGCCGGAGGAACTGTAATTTAAGCGCCTCTTAGCAGTACGCCTCTCCACGGTTGGGTGACAGCTGAAGAGGAGGTTTGAGTGTCTAAATTAAGAAGTTAGGCATCTAAGGCCTTTATTGGACCTATCTCTGCAGCGACTGAAGCTGTGCAGACTTATATAAAAGGAAAAAATCCCCTGCTGAGTTACTTTCATCTTCCAGACAGCTATGGAAATGTTTGCGTTGTGTACTCTCACAGACGTGTTTCTTCTATAGGCACTCTCAGAGCCGAGAGACGAGGCCATCATTTTACCTGGACATGTGCCATGGAGATAGACCATGGCTTGGGCGAGGGGTGCTGCTCTCCCAGGACCTCTTGCAGCACTTTGGCTTGGAGATGTTTCGTAAGGTGGGAGGGAGGTGAAGTCCCCACCTTTGGACCCATGTGTCAGGAAAGCCTCCCGCTGTGGGTAAGCGATGCCTCTCTTTCCAGAAAGTAGAAGATACCTGACAGGGTGATGAAATTAATGGGCTGGGGAGCTCCTTTGTTTAAACGAATGCTGGGAGAGGCGGGAGGAGGCTTGATTTTTCACATGGTTAATGTTCACAATCCTCTTTTTAGTCCTCTCATGGCAACCTGTGTACTTTGCAGTTCAAAGTCACATGAATCTCTGCTCAGCAGAAATGTAAATGTTTTGATAAAAGTGTTCTTAACAAATTTGATTCATTTAATAAACTTGATTAACTGCAGAGCTTTATGGTCTTTAATTGGGAAGGATTTACTCTAAATTACCATTTTTTTGTAATTTTGTAAAGAACGTGGCGGTGCGCAGGATCTTGCTGCCTTGGCGGTGTCGTGGGAGGTGCCTGTCTCTGGCACCCAGCCGTTCCCCTGCAGCTTCACATGTTTCTGAGCCCTGGAGACCTTCGGGTGCTGAGCCTGCCCATGAGGCCAGGCAGATGCCGGGCAAACAGCAGGATGGACATGCAGCTGGAAGTGTCTCAATAGACTCCATTTCTTTTCTTTTGTGTTTGCATCTCCTAGATGATTAATCTCCCTTCCAGTAAGAATTCAGCATGTCTCTTCTTCTGACAAGTCCCACAAGAAAGGAAGCACGGTCATCCACAACAGCCCTCTCCTTGTTTTGGTTCACAACCAGCCTCAGCCTGCACTGGGTTTTCAAAGGCTGGCTGAACAAGTCCCCAGGTTTACCAGTAGAAAGAGAAAAAAAGGGTTGATCAGAAAATCTCAGCTTGGGTACACATCACAACTGGTCTTTCCTCTCTTCCACTTAACGTGGCAGACTGACAGGCTGTAAAATACGTCCAGCTGGAAAGAAGATCATTTTGTCTTACTCTGCCCAGCCTTATTTTTCAGAGCTGAATGTCCAGTCGCATACCTGTGCGAAACCTCCAAGACCCTGGAGGCTTAATGCAGCAATATTTTTTTTTTTAATAGGCAGCTTATTGTCCACATTACATTTTTCTGTGCCTTTTGGTCAATATCCCAGACTAGAGAAACCAAGGAGAGATCGAAAACAAATGAACTCTCCCCTTAAATTTAGAGTCTGCCCAAAGCACCGGAGCAACTGGAGCATTGACACAGTCTCTGCACCAGCGGGTTTGCTGTTTGCTCGGCGAGCACCGCTCTCCCATTGCACTGCTGTGCTGCAGAGCCGCTGCTCGGCAGGTCTCGGGGGTATTGTCATCAAAATGCATGGGCTGAGCAACATGGTTTTGCAACTCTCTTCAGACAGCTTTGCACTTTTACTCCCGCCTGACTCTGAAGTGGAATGGCCCCTGAGAAAACGGTGTATTTCATAAGAAAGGAATGTTTTTCATCCTCTCCTAGCACCTCCATGGTCCTTCTGCGTGTACGGCTCTCACAGGCTGGCGTGGTGCAGGAGGAGACATTTCTAACAGCAAACAACTCGGTTCCTCTTTCTCCTTTGACATTTCTACACGATACGAAAAGCTCTCAGTCATTCCCCAAAAAGTTAGTATTTGATACTTTTTTTGCTTTTTTCTTTTTTTTTGCACAGACTAAACATTCACATGTCATATCCTGTACGAGCAGTTGTTTTAATGGATGCGCTGCCAACAAAGACACTTGGGTTTAAGTGGCTGATCCTTTGTGACCGTAACGGCTTTTAATGAAGGGTTTTGTCTTCATAAGGCCAAAATCTTCTTTATCCAGCTTTGGCTTTTGAAAGAAACACTGCAAATATTTTTGGATTGGATGTGAAATGTTGTATAAATTCTGTTACAACAAGGTGGAAAATCTGTCCTTTCCTTATTAATAGACTGTATACCAAAACAGGGAGGGTTAAAGCCTAAATGGTTTTATACACTACGAATTCATCAGACTTTTACATCCCCGGCAAGGGGAGTATTTAAAAACAGAAGAAATGTGTAAAAATAAATTAAATATGAAACTAAAGAAACATTTGTGTGTGTTTGGTGGGTTTTGTTGGTTTTTTTAAACTAGATCTAGCTTTTCTTTTCAACTCCTCGTCTCTGAAGTTGCTTGCGCTTCAGGGCTGTGCATCCTGACGCCCGGAGGGCTCTGGCAGGAGCAGGCAGGGACACGGGAGCCCCGAATGACTCTTCACAAAGGCAGAGATTCAGAGCTGTCCTTCAAAATGATTTCAGTTCATGCTGCAGCCGCTGTGGCGTGTGGTTGAGGCTGAGGAGGCCACAGCTTATTGGTGCAGTCAGAGGAAACAGTGAAAAGCTTCTTCAGTGTTCAGGATGCAGCATGGTTTGGGCGGCTTGGAAAAAGAAAGTCTTATTGCCGGTTACTGGATCAAAGGAGAAAGCAGCTACGTGTTGCTGATTACCTCCTGGGAGAAGTAGCAGATGACTGACAACTTTTAAATTGCTCTTTCATTGTGCCATGTGAACTGCACATGGAGACTGGAGCTGCACCAAAGGCTGTTGCATCACAGATCATGCTCTCAGCAGAGCTTTGCAGAAAAAAAAATGAAAGTAAATGGTGTTATTTTCAGCCTGAACAGTGAGCAAGTTCTCAGTATCTAAATGAGAGCCCTTGAAGTAAGCTCCAGGTGTTGCAGGAAGTGGTGGAGGTGACTCAGTAAATGTCACACTTCCCTCCAAGTCAGTTCTGAAGTGGTGTCCAAAAATAACATTTCATGGGCATCTGGCTGTTTGAGATGGCTCTGCTTTTTCATGAAGCACAAAACTAGTGCTACCTGGCACCTTCCTGATTTTACACCACCTTTCTTGTCACAAGTGTTTGCCTTTATCTTCCTGTCTTTGTTCTTCCCTATAAAGCCAAAGATATGACAAGTTAAGTCCTGTAAGTCTCTAAAAACAAGCATTAACCCCTTTCATTCTCATTCCATTGCTTTGATGCATTTTCTTAAATATTTATGCCCCTTGACTGATTGATATTTCCTCCACTGTTTTAGTCCAAGATATTTTTCTTCGCAACTTGGCCTGTTCAAGCATTGATGGGGGTGACTAAACAGCTGCTGGGTTCAAGGAGGCAGAGAGTTGTGCAATGGAAAAGAAAAACCTTTCGTGTCTAACAGTGCAGACTTTCACATGCCCGTGTGTGTTATATGCAGGCAGTGGGAGAGGGCAACCGAACCCCACCGCCTCTGAAATGGGGTTGAGGGCAGCCAGCTCACCCCAGCCCACCTCTTCAGTGGTAAGCAAGTGGCTGGTTACTGTCATGCTGGACTGTGGTCTTTACGGCTCTCCATGTGCCCGTAGGTGTGCTGGTGGGGAGATGCTTCACGCTCAGCCTGTGGCTTGGTGATGTGGGAACTTCAGCAGCAATGCCAATGTGGGATCTTGTTAATCCATGGCCCAAGAGTTGACCCCTTCCCTGGGGGAAGGGGAAACGTTCTTACCCCACAGCAGAGGGGGTCAGCAAGGGTAGAAAAGTCCAGCTCCTTACTGATTGCACTGGATACTGAGAAGTCCCAGGAAGAAAGGGGAAGGGAGTTTGGAGTACAAAGAAGTCCTAAAGGCTGTGTTAGGTAGAAGAAAAAGTGTGGGCATCATCCCAAATCCTCTCTTCCTGAATGCACACTTAGGAAACCAGGTGACGTGGACGGGGCCATAGTCAGACAAGCATCATCTATTTGTGCGTGGGCACTGCAGGCTGTGGGTGCCAGGCAGGCAGAGGCATCAGGATCCTTGCTATTCTTCATGGACAAGTCCGATAAACTTCTGTAACCACCGTCTAGTTTAGATTTTTGTAAACTAGTACTTCTGTTTTTATCTGAGCCTCATCTGAGAGTGATTTTAAGGCGGTTGTCTAACCACAGGGTGTCCGCTCTTGCAGCTACAGCAATGCTTTAGACCAGGTACTGATACCGCCTTAAAGTTAACCCTAACACACTACTACAAGGAGAGATCTCAACCCCAAACCACCCCAGCCCGGAGGGAGTTTTCTTGCAGCGGTGGGTTAGGTGCTGGGTCCTGGAGACAGCCTTGGCCACGCTGTTAGCTGCTCTGGCTGGTGATGGCCAACGCTCCGTGGCCGTGGCCGCTGTGCCGGGGGGAGAACTCTGCGGAGGTGCAGCGGGGCGGGCAGGCTGCCTGCCCACGGCGCAGCCCTCCCGGGCGGCATGCAGCAAACTGCATCCCACGCCAGCAGTGAAATCACCCCAGAGCCCCTTGCCTTAGCGTGAACCGTCACCTCCTGCTTTCGCAATGACGAGATTCCGTATCCTTCTTACAGCAGCTCTTTTCTGGATCTGCCTGTGCTGCAGGCCAGCCCGTCCAACCGCCTTCCCCTGGCGGAGGCTGGGGCTGAGCTGGATGCTCCTGCCGCACCGTGTCCGCCCCCACGGCCAGGCCTTCGCACGGCTGTGGGGCGAGTGCTCGTGTTTGAGGAGCGACTCCCTCCCCTGTCGCCGCAGCCTGCGGGAGCACGATGTGGGCTGGGGACAGAGACGGGGATGGGGTGGAAGGGAAAGCCCTGTGCTGTCCTGCGGGATCCCAGTGTGCACAGGCAGGGACCGTCCCTCTGTGTCCATCCTCCTCTGCAGCACTGGCGAGCACGTTGTCCTAAACACATGCTCCCTCTCCTTCCCCTTCTCAGCCAGTGCCCCCTGTGCTTGTGCCTCGTGTCAGGGCGCCTGGATCCACCTGGGCTACTTGTACAAGTCAGTCAGTATATGGTGAGCAGTGGTGCTGGGGCTCTTCCAATTCCATGCCCAGGGCAGATGGATGAGCTGGAAGTGCCTGCGTTACCAGCTCAGTTCAGGCTGGGGATGTCCTTTGGAGCAAACATGGCTGCTCCCACGCACTCTGTTTCTGTCCACCTTGTGGGGTGGCCTCAGAGTGCGTAGGCTGGGTTCCTTGTGGAGGACACTAGACTGGAAGATGCTCTCCAGGAGCACCCCATCCGCTTCCCGGATCAGTCCCTAGGGCCAGACTGCAGCTCGTCTAAAATGTGTGTTACGTGGATGCCATATCCTCAGGCCCGAGTGCTTTGCCCTACCGATCTGGTCCTGTTTGGCTGCATGACTTGCTCTTGCAGCCACAGCCCTTGTGACCGCTGCTGGGATAAGTGAGCAAACCTGAGCTCTCCCAGTGGTGGCCACAGTCCAGCCTTCTGGGACGTTATGGTACACTGAAATTGGTACCAGGCAACTTTGACACACCGAAGTGTGAACTGTAGCAGTTCAGCAGTGCTGGCAGAAACCCACAGTGCCTGGGCAAGGCAGATGATAGGTGTGATGGGAACCACCGCAGTTGTCCCAAAGCGAGACCCCAAGGTCTTTGTCTTCAGTTCTCTGCTGCAAATGGGGAGTCGCAACATTTCTGTACCTGACAGGGGTGTGATGGGGGTCAGAGGGATCTTGCAGTCCTTGAAAGACCATGGGGCACTACAGTGAGGGGCACTGCAGAAGCACTTGGCTGGCAGCACCCCCTCAGCCACGTCCCCGTGCCGTGCCTGTGGTCCCCAGATGGGATGCAGAGGTGCGAGAGGGCAGGCAAAAGGCACAGAGGCCAAGGGATAGATTTTGTTTCTGAGCACTCGTACATCAGAGGTGGTGGAGTTTTTGTCTGCAGGTCATTTAAACCCCGTAAGTACAGAAAATGTGGGCTGTTTTCTTGTCATTTATACTGAGGGGATTATGCGTGCGTGTCCCCATTATGCATCGCATTTCCCGGCACACAGAGCAAGCTTTCAGGGCTTCTGTTGTTCTGCTTCAAAAATTCCTACCTTTTTGTTGACTTAGATGAAGGAACCCTTTGGAGAATGATGTCACCTGCGCCTCAAATACTTAGAAGTTTTTGATCATGAGTTTTGGATGGCTTCAGGGTCAGGCTCGCTGATTTACAAAGCATATGCACCTGCTCTTCAAAACTTGTCAAATAGGGAAGCAATTTGTGTATGGTTGGGAGAGGTGCTCACATGCTTGAAGTTTTGGTTTTTTTGCTGTGTCTTTACAATTTCTGAGTCCCTGGGGCTTTTTACTGTTTCTTTCAAGCAGATCCAAACGGCTTATGAGGAGCACAAGGCTTTGGGCCTTTGAGTGCAGGAGTAGGTAGCTCCGAGAAGTGGTCAGCCCTAAAAGCAGCTTCTTATGTGGACCCTTCTCAGTTTTCTCTGGGAAGGAGCGGGCACAAAGCACCCTGCCTGTCACTGTGAGCCCATCTGACACCACAGAAAAAAACCCCGTTGTATTAACAGGATCGCATTTGTACCCTTTCCAAGCAGCGATGGCAGCCGTTGTCATAGGAAGAGGACAGCCGAGTTTGCAGGTCCGGCAGCCCCCAGAGCGGCAGGGGCAGGCTGTGCCTCTCTGACCTTTACAGTGGGCTCAGCCCTGATGGGTCAGCCCAGCTCCCTCTGCTGAGGCTGCGAAGCGGGCAGAGCTGAAATGTCCAGGCAGATTTCTCTGAAAAGGTCAAAGTAGCGCAGCTTGGTGGTGCTGGCAAGGGAACGGCGGAGCGCGGATTTCGGGCTCGTTCCTGGGACAAGAGCTGTGGGGTGGGAGCTCACCCTGGCCCCCGGCGCTGGTTGTGGGGGGACCCCGGCTGCCGCCCGCCCCGGCGGTGGCATCTGCGGGTCTGGAGGGACACCCCGGCACGCCGCGCGGCTCGCGCGGGGTCTGGCAGCTGCGGTTCCTGCCAGGGCAGGCAGCCATTGCAGGGCACGATTCGGAGCCGCTCAGCAGGGCAGCAGCTTTCTCCTGGGGAAGCGCAAATAGCCCCTCAGCAGGCAGGCGCGGGCGGGTGGGAGCAGGGGTGGGGAACATGCCGGGACCCGGGCTGGCGCAGCAGCGCGGGTGGAAAGGCACGCCAGATCACCAGTTATGCCGGTGCTCAACACAACACTTGGGAGGTGCCATGGGAAGCGGCGTGGGGCCGGTTGTCCTTGCGCTGGCTCAGGGTTTACGTCAATCCCCCCAAAACCCACGAGCCCTTGGACGCGCTGGCCCCCATCGGGTGGCTGTGAACCATCCCCAAGTGTTTCTGCCGGGTGCGAGCAGAGCTGTAGGCTGCGGGCAATACGGCTGCGCCTGCTGCCCTCCTTACAGGTACGATGCTACTTAGCAGGACTTTGCAGAGTTTCTCAAAGGGAAGGATTTGGCAAGACGGAAAAGAGGAAATGCAAATTTTTTCCTTTATTTTTATTGTTTTGCTAGGGAAGCCACAGCCTTACGAAGTCACCATTCATTTTAGCAGCCAAGGCAGCTGCACACATCAGATTCGGTGACCGGATGCTGCGGTCCGGTTATGTGTGTAGTCGATGCAAAGCTTGGAAAATAATAAACACAAGCTTCCCTGAGCAGGGCACGTCCGTTATTGCATGCACGCTGTAATTCAGGAACTAGCAGATGTCTGAGCTTCGTGCCCAGCCTGACAGAGACACAAGAAGGGAACCGGTTCAGGGTTTGTGCACAGCTGCGCCGGTCAGATGACTCTCTCGGCTGAACCTGCCCCCAAACCAGCCCTGTTTTATCATAGCAGGGACTCTGACCTTTGTTTGGTCACAAAAATACCATCTTGGAAAGCTCTCTGAAGGCTTTGTAAAGAAGGAGCATGGTAGTAATAATAGCTCAGGGGCGTCCCTGTAAAGGACCCTTTGCTTGCTGGCCGAGATGCGCAGCCCTCTCCCTCCGCATGCCTGTCACCAGGGTTGGTCAGAGGCGATCACAAAAGATGTTTTTCAAGGGGCCTGGCTCATGGAATGGTTAACATTTTTGCTTGCGTTTGTCTGGAGGTGACAGGGCGTTGCTCTGCCTGGTGGCCTTGTTCCCACCTTCAGGCAAGTGGTGCAGCCTTGCCCACAGCGTGGGTGGCTCAGACTCACGACCAGCCCGTGGCTGTTTGGTGGCCGGGGCGACAGGACTTGGCAACTGCTGTCGGATCCTGTGCCACGAAACCAGTGTACGTTGGCAACCTCAGCCCAAGCTGAGCAAGCCAGGCTAGGTTTCTCACCGCCAGGACCTCCTTGCCTGGAACTTAAAACCTGGGCTCAAGATCTGCTCTCAGGTGGTGGCGTGGCCAAAGGCTGTCCGAAGATAGCTCTGCAGATCGATGTAGCCAGGGCTCGACCACATCTCCAAACATAGCTGAAAAAGAGAACAGGAGAAGCCTGTGGATTTCCTTTCAACCTCATCTGCCACGGCTGGGCACATCGTGCTGCAGACTGTAGCGGCCACAGCTGAGCTGTTAAAATGCCCAGTCAGAGAGCCTGAAGCTGTGTAGGCAAGGCTCTGGGGTGCCTTTCCTACGCTTTGGTGAGACCATGGAAGAAAGTAGGCTACCGCCTGGGCTGTGTCTCTTGGGCGTGAAAATGGGAGAGGGTTTTCTTTTAAATGAAAGTGCTGCTTAGCAGAGTTACGTATTCACCAACGCTCCTTTTCTTTCAAAGTCCAGAGGGTAATTGTCTTTGTCTAGTGTGTAAAGCGATAGGGACTTCCCATTTGCAGGAATAAGGGAGCATAGGTTGGTGGCTAAAACTCAGGAGTGGCAACTTGGAGATATGAGCTCCATTAACCTGTGGGCACTGCCACGCTGAGTCGTAATTATGGATCGCTATTAATTCCTTCCACTATTTTTCTCCAAAACGCACTGGTGAAGGTTGCAAATGAATCCTGAAAGACACGGTTGTCAAAGGGACCTCAGCAGGCAACTCTGCAGAAAAGGCTAACATTGTGCATCTGTAAAAATCTGTGACTCGTTCCCTGAAGGCAAGCACACGAGGAAGTGCGAGGTGCGGTGTTTGCAGCAAAGCCCAGTCCGTAGCTATGGCCCCGAGGGAATCATAGTTACTCCTGCCAAATACGACTTGGTTCAAGACCTTTTTCCTTAACCTTTACAGCAGCATGTTAAGTTTCATAGCTTAACTTTAAACAAGAAACACAAAATGCCCCTCAGAACAGCAGGCAGAATGCTGCCAAATTGCATGGGTGACCGTAAGGAAATCAGGAGATCAGGGTATGGAAGGACAAGAGGAGTGTGCCAAAGTTGGTGATCACATAATTTGTTTGCAGTGAGTCACGGTCTTCCACTTTCACACATTCCCCTGAGCCCCCTGCACAACAATGTACTGTCTGTCTTTGTGGTGTTTTGTGAAACGACCATGTCTCTCGGCTTTCCTGGACAGTCCTCTTTTCCCTTGCCTGCCTTGGTGATCCTGCAACACGACAATGCCTGCAGTATCGTTTCATTAACACATCTGATTTTTAATGCTTCAGTGATATTTATTTAAGTCCTGTGTCCACACTGGGGAAAAAATTGCTCCTTTTACCAAGAGGAGCCTAATGGAAAGGGCATTTCATGAAAGGAACAAAAGTTTGGGAAGAGGGGAAAAGTCAAATGAGTGCAAACACCGATCAAAGCAGTTCTCTTGCTCAAAACGAATACTAAGAAAACTTGCTCAGTGGGTCATGATGAGCTCATTCAGTCCACTCGATTACTGGAAAAATTTTCCACTTTGAGAAGTATGCATGTGTCTGTGTTGAGTCAGAACCTGGCACAGTGGCTTCAGTACACATTTTTGTTATAAAAAAGTCCCCTTTGTCTTTTGCAACCCCCCGAAAGTTCTGGGCCAAACACTTTCTATGTTTCATGTTTTTTACATAGAAAGTGTGGGCACTGTAGTGTTACATTTCGCCTGGAAGGTGGTATCTTCGGGCCTAGGGTGGGTCCATTTTCCTACCTGCAACACTTCAGCCTTGTGCATCCTTTTATTTGCTGTCCAACCGCCTTTTATTTAGTATACAAATAACGGTGTATGAAAAGGTTGCAAGTGTACACCTGCTTATGCTCATATGCAGAAACTGCATTTTGAAGAGTTTGCTGAAAGCATAGCAAAATTTTTCTGCTGAACTTCTTGGCATATTTTCAATGCAAAGCTGGCAGCTATTGTATAATGCCTCCAGCCTCCAGTACGGGGGCCTCAGAGAAAATGATGTGTTCGGTGAGACTGAGAAAACACAGTCACAGACACCACAGCATGCTGGGATGGGCACAGCAGTTGTGGGGAGGGTCATGGTCAAATACGCTATTTCAAGTCAAATCTGAGATGAGGATGTGTTCTTAGCCACAGGAAAAGTGTTGTCTTAGTCAGAACGGTTAATCATGCAACACGAAGAGAAATACGTACTGTAAGTCCTCATGATTTCTGTTTCCAACAGCTTTTTTCCTCCTCTGAAATGACTTGCATATATTTTGGTGCTGCTCATTCGCAATATGGTAGCATCTGCGCTCTGGCTTTGTTGATGGAAAGCTGGAGGTTCTCCGGGTGGTATGAGCCATGCTTCTGTCACAGAGTTAACCTCCATGTGCCTCTTTTCGGGAGGCAGGCAGACAGAGAGAAAGAGAGGAAAAAAAAATATCCTGCTGACGTCAATGAAGACCACACTGTACTGGATAATATTACTGTGTACCTCAACCGCCCACTCCCTTTAATTTACTAGAAACTAAGCAAGCTGTTTTGAAACCCATCGCTTCCAGCGTGTTTGCACTGTTCTCCCTCGACCAAAGGCTATTAATTGTCAGGAGCTTGAAAGCTACCTGATTCCTTGTTCAAAGCACTGAGACAGAGGGGATTTCCATGAGTAATAATTTCAGTCTGTGCCTGTGCAGCGCACCGTAGGCTAGAGTAAATTGATCCAGCTGCTTGCAAGACTAGATGGAAAAGTGCCCGGGGGGGCCGGGAGCACATCACCAGATGGAGCTGGATGCTGTTGTCATCACATGGGGCTCCCCAGCTGCTGGGCATGCTCGGGCTCGACTTCCACCATGAGCAGGGAGCGCTCAGCCTTCCTGTCTGTGCTGACTTGCAACGCGAGGCAAATTCGCCAGCACATGTTGCAACGTCTTCTCTTGTAATAAAAAGGATAATTTTAGATTAGCCAGAACTGTCATCTTTTTTTTTTTTTTTTCCCTTCTTCTCTCTTTTCCTCCCTGCTTAATGTCCTCACCACGCTGACCCCAGTATTTTGTGCCTGTGTTTTGCTCGGCAGCAATCTTCTCTGTGACTGAGACTATAAAAGCTTCCAAGAGGCCAGCTACCTCTACAAATAATAAAAATTGGCAGGATTAACCTGTAACCCGAGGCGACGAAAATACAGATTCCACTAGCCAGATGGCAGAGTTCAAAGATCCACTCACTTCCTGGCGGAGGTTGCACAAGTTAGTTTTTATCCTTGTTAAAAAGAAATAAGAAGTGAAAACATAGCAATAAAATGTGTGCTGCTTGCTATCTCTGGTTTTAATCACATTTATTTTATTTCTTTGTGTTTTGTTATTAGAGATGTTAGGAAAATACATTCTTTCTCTCTTCTGGAGATGCTTAAATCCTGCTTGGGTTTTTTTTTGTTACTTTGCTGGGGTGTTTGTACGATTAATTCCGTTCAGTCTATTGGAAGAAGAGCATTATATAGGAAGAACTAATTAACATAGCAGGAATGCAATTCACTTTTTTTATTAAAAGAACAATTCAGTTCGGGTTGCAGGGAAAAGAGATGGCACCCTGGATTCGGTGGTCGCTTCCTTGCGGGAGAGCCCGGAGCTGGCAGTGCGACGGCGGCTGCCCGGTGCACGCTGGGCGAGAGCCAGGTGTGCTCAGAGGGTCTGGGGGCTGCCTGAGCTCCCAGCGAGTTCTCGGAGGGAGAGATCCCCATCGCAAACGAGGTGCAAAGCCATTAACGAGGTTGCCCGAGCACGGGCTGCGCAGTGGTGGGGCAGGGGCGGCGGGGAAAGGCATCCTCCGAGTGCCGGCACCGCGTGCTGGGGATAAGAAATAGGGCACGGAGGCTTTCCCTCCCAGCTGCGCAGCAGCTTGCTTGGCAGGAGAAAGTCATTTTACAGAGGGGGACACTGGAGCAGGGAGGCGGGATGTGGTTTCTGCAGGGAGTGGCAGGAACGGGACTAGCGCAGGGATGTCCCGCTCCGTGCCCCGTGCACCCACCACGCTCCCCAGGCAGGGCCGGCCAGCCAGCGCTTTTCACAAACAACAAATCCACTCCATCTCTTTACCTTCCCTCTTAGTCCCCTCTGACAAAACCAACGTATGTGGACAGTGTTGCAGCACGGGGACCTTACCGCACCCCTACCGAATCAGCGGTGGTAAATTTACTGGAGGGAGAGGATCGGGGCGTGCTAATCTGAGAGCAGCTCTCGGTTCTTCTTTCTCTGGTCCTGACCATATGACTTTCTTCACAAGCGAAGTGTTAACTGTGGGAAGAAAGGCTGCAAAGTGTGAGGTTTAGATAAGTGCCTGTGTGCCTTGCTATCGTGTGGCTGTCATGAAGTGTACACAAAGGTAAACGGCTCAGCCAGCAGATTGCAGAATCAGGAGTGGAAGAATAAAGTTCATGGGTTGTTTTTGTGACGGTTTGTCCTCCCTTGCCGGCTGGGCCATTAATGAGAACAGAAGTTGAGCTGCTGGCAGGGTTTCGGAGCAGGCTGCAGGTACCCTTCAGGAGAGCAGCACTGGGAGTTCCAGGCAGGGAGTTTATGATTAATTTTGCAGGCATTTATTGTGCAATGCGAGATGGCCACCGGCCAGCTCAGAAGTTAAGCCAGAAGATGACTGTCAAATGAAACTGTTACGTTTGGCAGATCTTTCCAAAGCTGCTGTGCAAAACAGGCATACTGAAGCTGATCTCTGGATTTTCCAGACCCTCTGTACAGCATATTCTTGTACGGCAGCCTTCTTCGTTTTCCCCTTTTCGGCAGAAGAATTAGGTTTGACTTGCAGGCCACATGGATTTTAGGTCAGGATTTATACTACAGGCAGCCCTCTCCATGCCTTACATTTACCAGCAAACCTCTCCTTCTGGTAATTCCTCCTTTAATGATCTTACAAGGAACCAGCTCTGCATCACTTGGCTTTCTGAAAACAAAACCGTGTTTTCTTTGAAAAGCCTATTTAGCCCAGATGAAGGTGAGGAGGAGATGAAAAGGCTGGTGGTGCGAAGTGAGCCCTGCCCGTGCAAGCAGATTGCAATAGAAATTTCCCTCTTGTGTGGCTTACCCCAAGCTAAGGTCAGTGAGTTAACTCTGTTTGGACACCGTCTGGCATGAATACTTCAACGATAAAGCTTAATGTGTAACCGAGGGCTTTTTTTCCTTCTCTGTCAGCAGTTGGCAAGAAGATACTGTAAATAAGGCTCCCTGTGAGTAAATAGATATGTGTGGAGAGGGGAGGGGAGCACCGCAGTAAGCAGTTTTGAAATTCATGCCAGCGTTGCTTCAAGTGATAAGGTTATTTGAGTAACCTGCAAACCATACGGATGCACAGGTTTCAAAAACAGGAAAGCGTCTTGTTTAAAAACCTTCTGAGGCAACCCGAGGGCTTAGAAAAGAAACTGGCTTTGCGGTTAAGTGATTGTACTTCCTTATTGATATCAGGATTGAGGTGGTGCAAGGCCTGACGGGATGGCGGTGCTGCGGGTGGCGAGTGGGGCGGCTGCGATGACCACGTTTGCACCCGGCCAAGGGGCTTTCTGGAGGGATGAGAAATCTCAAAGTTTCCCTTTTCATTTCCTCTTTGGAAGTGTCAGGAGGGTTTTGTTTCTCACTCTCTTTTTCAGTAATGTAGCAAGAAATAAGTAGATAATCCAAGGGGGCTGAGATCCTCAGAGGATGCTCTGTTTCTGAGCTCACCCCGTCCCCGGCTCCCACGGGCTGTGGCCCTGCCACGCGCCATGCTGGGATGGCCGGTGCTGTGCCGGCTGCCTGGCTCCTGGCGCTGCCAGCCCAGCACCCAAACGGGTCCCTTCGGGAGGGCAGGGTGCAGTGCTTTTCTGAGGGGTGTAAACGTGGACATGCAGAATTTGCTGATGCTTTTGGAAAGCTTGATGGCTACATTTCTCCATAGATCAACCAAAGCCACGTACTCTCTGTTTGACCTTTGTTTTGGATTAAGAAAAATCAGCCCACGAGATCTGAAGTTAAGTTTCCACAGGAGAGAGAAATGCATATGCCTGGGCGCACGTGACTGTCGACGCGCACGTGCCTTGCTGAACACAGTGTGACCCCTGCTTGCGTTGGCAGCACGCTCCTTGGGGATTTACAGAGCTGATACCTAGAAAACACAAGTCTTTCTTACCCGAAATGACATAGCTGACACAGTTCCAACACACTCTGTTATTATTTATTAAACAGAAGTCAAAGCGCAAAGCTGGGATACAGGCTTTCTCTTTCCCAGCGTGCGTGGTTTCCAGCGGAGGTTGTGCTCGTTCCCGTTGGGTTTGGGTACGTCCGTTCTTTGAGCGCCTGGGGTTGGGCAGGGACCTGAGCGGGTCCCTTCCCAAAGGGATGGCTCTTCTCCTCATGGAAGCAGATGGGATATTGCGGTCCCACCCTGGCTTCTTCTCCCTACCTGCCTTACTTTCCAGGATGTCCACCTCAGCTGGTTTCCTTACTGGTGGCAGGTGGGGTGCCGGCCTCATGGGAGTTACAGCAGACATGGCTTTGGCCCATCAGGTCCTGTATTTTGATTGCTCTTCAACTGAAATATCAATGGCTTCTCAGTCAGCTTACAGCAAAGAAAATGTTTGAAAAACTTTAGGAAATTAATTTAACTAGACTTGGAGCAAAGTTTTTTGGCTAGAATTTCAGGCTCCAGCCAACACAGCAGACTTTTGCCAACTCATTGCCTTGGTCCTAGCAGCTAGCAATGAAAAGAGAGAAAAAAAGAAAGAAAAAAATCCCCTCCATTGCCCCTTAGATTTAATTGTGCTTTTTTGTAAGCCTCATAAATCCTGCCGAAATCACGTCATCAAGCCACAGGGAAACTGAAACCTTGCCCAAGGCAGGAGCCAGCAGGGCTGTTCAAGCTGGAAGGGTTACATTCAGGGACGAGTTCAATGCACTGCAGTCTTGTTTTGAATGGGAATGTGCTTGTCTGTGTGTGTGTGTGAGAGGCACCTGGGTGCAGGAGACGGTCCTGCCTTTTTCCTCTTTGGATGTCAGAAAACCTACAAGAGGAAGAGCGGCACGAGTGGAGGCAAAGCAGACATCCTCGCTGCCGCCCCCCGAGAGCCTTTCAAGTGCTTTTCCTCTTGCGATGCGGTGAGGGGGAGCAGGAAGGGAGGGACGGGGACTTGCACCGAACGGGCCTGTCCAAGCACTTTATTTTTTCCTTTGGGCATCAGACAGACGGAGGGAGGAGGATTAAAAAATAAAGACGT
Organism: Aquila spilogaster; assembly: GCA_024606505.1. Classification (NCBI taxonomy): domain Eukaryota; kingdom Metazoa; phylum Chordata; class Aves; order Accipitriformes; family Accipitridae; genus Aquila; species Aquila spilogaster. The sequence goes on along the minus strand of JANHGO010003407.1, from coordinate 1,405 downwards.
CTAAACTGAACTCCTGAGGGTTTTCATCCCCTTCTTTCTTGTGGTGCTTTGTTACAATTTTTTTGCATGTAACTCCCAGCCAGGAAGAGAAAAGAGAGTTTCAGCTTGGAGGCAGAGCCTCCTTGCTGCCTCCGGTGCGGTCCCTCGGTCACAGCTCTCCCGGACATGGCGTGGGTGATGCCCCGCTGGGAGACCAGCTGCATCTCCCCAGGGGAAACCAGGATCTCCCCAGCTCCAGCCCGGCCAGCCCAAACATCACCATCCATATTTCATGGGATGGGGTGCGCGCGAAAAGGCCGGCAAGGTTTCGGCAAGCACGTTTTTTAGCTTTTCACCGGTGGGGCCGAGAGCAAGGTTTGGCCCAAAGCAGCGGCTGGCACTGCGCAGGGGCACGGTTGCTTGCCCGTGAAAGCGGGGCGTCACGTCGTGCCCCGCTGTGCATCTCCCTTCGCCTCCGTGGCAGACAGCCCTGAAGTGCCCCTGCAGACCCTTGTCTCTCTGGAAGGGATAAAGCTAACGGCAGCAGGCTTTGATGGGGGCTGAGCTATCGCCAGCAGCGTTTAGTCACCCATCTACGGGCTGCAGCAGAAGCTGAAAATGTTTGCTTATTTTTATTCGGCTTTTTTTTCCCCACCTCGCACAGTAAAATATGTGTAAAAGCACAAGGGGATAAGGCTCCCTCCTGCCAAGCGTCAAGCCGAGCCCCCTCAGCTCTGCAAAGGCCCGGCACCCTGACCTTTGCCTTCAGTTGGGCTTTTTTCAGACTCATCATTATTTTGGCTGCATTTGTGCTGCAGAGGAATGCAGGTGTTTCCTCTGTTCCCACCAGCGTGCCCATGCTCTGATTTCTGAAAGGCCGGGGAGGCTGCTCATGCGTGTCCTGTCATGCTCAAGGAGGCATTTGAGGAAAATGTGGATGCAGTTCAGGCAAATGACGAGGGAAACGACGCATTTGCATGCACTTGCATGTAAGTGTAATTCAGGCAGGCAACGTGCCGAGCTTGCTTGAAAATCTGGCCCATGTTTTCCCATTTGTGGGTTGCTTTTTTAAGTTAAGAAAAGGCAAACAACTTATTCCTCCATTTGTTCTGTAATAACCTGAGCTGGTTCCCCTGGAAAGCTTATTTGTTCTCCTTGGCTGCTGAAGTGGATGCCGAATTTCGAGCATCCTGAGAAGAGACGGTGTGCATATGGGGTTCTTTGTTGCCGAAGCTTTTGTTGGATGATTATGAGACTCATTTATATAGCTGTTTATGTATTAAAATTGTTGGGTTGCCGGGAGCTACGGATAAGCGCTCCTTGTTTGACATATCTCTAAATAAATATAGAGGCACATTATTAATGGATACAGCTTTAAAAGCAAACACCAAGAGATGCACTTACAATAAGGGGAGGAAAAACCAAG
>JANHGO010003406.1:0-27237 GCA_024606505.1 Aquila spilogaster | reverse complement strand
TACTGAACTCAAAACATAGCACTGTACCAGCTACTAGGAAGACAGTTAACTCTATCCCAGCTGAAACCAGGACACAAACATAAGTCCATAACCTCCTGTGCGGTTCCTCTGCAGGTTAGTATTACTTCACATGCCCACCGGGTGCACTGTGTCACTCTTCAGTACACAGGTAGATCAAGTTCCTAGGATGGGGTCATTTTCAATCTCATGTTGACACAGTTACATTTTGCAAAGTTAGGTTAAATATTCTTAAAGAAAGAGGGGGCCTGTGACAGGGGAAGAATCTATTACTCTTTCATTAGAGATCTAATGGAAATAAGGACTTTGGGTAAAAACCCTATTCTGAGAATCAGCCACCTCAAGGTTCAAGTCATGTCTGGCTGAGCAGCTGATTGCTGCGACACCACTCCCTGAAATCCAGGGAAGTCCTGAGTACATAGGCAAGTACTGCTGACACATTAATACAATTCATGTGATCTGGGGGTGAGTACAAGCTGGAGAGAAGTACTGCATTTGTGGGCCAAATGTAGCCTTGTTGCCCAGATGCTAAGCAGTCCTGCCTTAAGCACTCCTGTGCAGACAGAGTCTCATTTCCTAACATTGTAATTGTAGATCATCTGCCAAAGACTGATTAGTTTCAAAAGGCTAACTTCAGTTTCTAAGAGTCCTTACAAAACCACCTACACAGCATCAACTCAAGCCCAAAGCCAGGAATCTGCAAACTAAATGATACTGCTGCAATGCTCAATAAGCAAAACTTCCCCACTAGCAAGCAAAAGATCAAATAAATGGTTTTAATTTAACCCTTTTTTACTGGAGGCAAGAGAGAAGGAAAAACAACAACATATCCACTAGAATAGTACATAATGCACAGGTCAACCACATCACTCCCAACATGAGGTTGGAAATAGATCCATCATAATTCTCCTCCAAAAGCTATCAGGAATGGCTGAGATAAACAGCTACTGCTCACAGTTCAGTGTTCAGCCTCCAAAGGGATGAACTGGTGGGTGCATCTATGAGCAGCCTATAAAGAGGATGCTCATTCTCTAGACTTGGCAAGCAGCTTACAAAAATAAAGTCATTTTGTGATACAGACCACATCAGTATTTTCAACCTACAATATGGAACCATTATAGAGCATTAAAACGGCCATGGGTGTCAGAACTGTGTTCCCTAACTTTCTTTCCCAACTTAAAACTAAACTTCTTATGTGATACAGATTATGCCAGAATTTTCACCCTCGAAAGTGAGTTTTACACACATGTTCACCTAGGAAACTCTGCTTACGTACCAAGTAAGTAGGAGCTAAGCTCAAGCTAAGGAATAATGAGATATTGAATCAGATCACAGCTCATTTACCTATTAACAAATTTTGTAAGTTATCCATATCTGAATTTTTCATTCAAAAAAAATTACAACAAATCTTAGTATTTACATGCTTCATAGTGAAGTTATAAGGTCTAATTTATTAAACTGTAAAGTGTGATGAGATTCTCAGCTAGAAGATGTTAGGAACAAATAAGATTTATTTGAAAGTACAGAAAATGATCTGAACAAAAAACAGAGTTGGGTAAATTAATAGGAGGAAAATATACTCTGTTTCACTCTATTAAGATGAATGGCATTTTGCCTGGAATATGGGTCATGGAGAACATTATATTCTGAGTGTAAGACATGGCTAGGCAAGAAGGAAAAAGGAGTAGTAATCTGGAGGACAAATTGCAGGAAGAAATAAGCAGGAATACATTGAAGTGATAGGAATACTGCGTGAAGAACTACTTTAAGACTAAAAGCTAAGTTGTATCTTATCACTTTGAAAGCCATTCAAGTTAAAAGGCTCAAGGATTCTGCTGAGGGAATGAATCAGATCTCAAAGCCTCACATACAGCGTGTAAGAGCGTAGGACAAAGCATTCTCAGTCTGGGAGACCTGGCTCTGGAAAGAATTTTCAGTAGATGTTAGATGAATCACGGTCTAAGCTCTCATGAGTCATTGCAAAACCTTCATTAACACTTGTAGACCCGAATAAACATTTACAATACTAACTGAAACTCACAGCTTTCCCACAGAACAATGAAAGATTAGCACAAACAGCCTGGTCCAAAACAAAGCTTTAAAGAAAGTGACAAAAGCCAGAGACACAAAATTGAAACATTATTCATTACTTCTATAAAGAATCACCCAGAATCAGTGATGCCATTTCCATCTTCTCTGTTCACATGTAGACATTTTATTGGTACTTAGACATTTTGGCAAAATGACAGTAGCAATGCTGGCATCTTTCCCCACACACAGTGGTATCTCAGCTTGTGGTGGCAGCAGTTTCCATTTGCTCTTTTTTTGTGGACTAGGGTCACTCAGACCTCATCTGCACTGGAACCATATGGTATTACTGTAATCATCACCAGTAACTCTGTTTAAAAGTAAGGACACTAGAAACACAAAAGCATGCCAGGACTGAAATGGGGAAAGCTGTGGGCATATCTGAGTGACAGCAGGACAAAGCAGACAAACTGCCAGTGCACAATTACTACATTTTATCTGTACTGCTTGCCAAATGCAGTCCTATGCAGTGTCATTAACAGAATTCAGTCTTAATAAATGTCATTTGTGTAGAGTATTTGCAGGCCCTGATTTATCACATCTGTTACTGACATTACACAAGTCCTGCTTTGAGTCATTTTTGATTGACTGTGCTGATACATACTGAAGCCAGAGCTGCAGATATTACTTCCATAGGACTTTTGGAAAAATATTTCTTGTAGCAATAACCTAGTCAAATGATGCATCTAGGGTTTTTTTATACATTCTATAGCCTGATAATATGTTTGATAATTTAAATTTGATTTGCTGCTATATTTAAATCTACTCACTTATGCTTTCAGCAACAAAGCAATTTCCCCATATGCTTTGATGCACTCTGCCTAAACTTTTTGTATTGCTGTGCACATGCCCTCTGAATTTTGGCTCAGCAACGTATGGAGCTTATTACCTAGGACCTCCCTCGAGGCTATCAGTTTTATTTAGATTCCATTCAGATTTTAAATTTATGGCTAGGGTTTGATTTATCTGGCTTGATTCAATGCCCAGTGAAGTCAATGGAAAGTTCCTATTGACCTAAAAGGAAGTTGACTGAGGCACTTCCGTGTGCCTAGTTTGATGTGACATTAAAGTCCTTTTCTTCCATTAGGTTCCCCATATTTAAAGTGAGTTGGAAACTGTCACAAAGTACTGAACTGTTTTCTGAACGCAGAGATGTGGAAAAAAAACCCATTGCTCATGAGGGTCTGCCCAAGGTCTCATTGAAATCAGCAGAAGCTGTTTCATTTACTGTGATGGAAGCTGAGCTAGAGCTGAACATCAGAACTACATTTATTCCAAGATTTATTCCAGAAAGTGAAAACCTAATGTAAAAAACAGATAGTTTTGCCCTTTCTGGGTCTTTATTAAGTTGGAGAGAAAGTAGGAACCCAATGCTCTTCACAATTGCATGAATTTCATGAAATGCAATCTGTTGATATAAGTTTCCAGAGTTCTGTGAAACTCTCAGCTTTCGTCTTAAAAACAAAAAAGAACAAAAGGAAAAAAGTAAGTTAACTGCTTTTAAGACTACAGAGAAAGGTAGGAAACCATAAATCCTAAAAGCTCAAAAATAAGAAGGCCAAGTCCCTCTTCCCAAAATGATTTGTGGTAAGATGCTATGATTTTTAAATCAGCTTCATAGTTTGGAGGTCTGATTCACTTTGAAATGCTTAATATTGTTAATGACTCTGTCTCACTGTGCTGGATAATTATTCGCTGTGCCATGACATTTCCTAAAGACTCTCAACTGAGTCAGCACTCCCATCATGCCAGAGCTGTCCAAAACCTAAAAATTTAAAAAGGGGAAAAGTCATGTAGCTTGTCAGCAAAATTAATTTTACCACAAGCTAATATGCAAATGGATTAAAAAATGCTGTTTAAACTACAACATTATAGTCTGCCTCAATCGTTGTATAAAATCAAACTGGAAGAGATGTTAGAAGACCTTCTGCAAAAATATCTAAGAATGCATCAGGTTATTTTTATCTAGAGGGAAACCTGTGTCATATACAGAATATAATACAGCTTTGGCAAACATTTATATATACAAATGCTTATGCATATGTGAATAGCTATTTGCAATTCCAAGGCTCTGTTACTGGTACAAAAATGATTACTGACAGCACCATCTCTTTCTGTATATGATCTGCCGCTGTACCCAAATTTCTTCAACACAGAAACTATTGCAAGAGCAACTACATAATATACTGCTCCAAAAATGTCTAAGTACTTTATTAGCTCTGCATACCTAGTTATCTTATGCTACTCTGCTATTCATAAGAAAACTGCTTGCTGTTTTCACAGGAATGAATTTGTGGTATCACCTGTGAATTTCCAGTGCATTCTGATCCATAAGAGGCATGCAGACTCTCCCACCAAATCAGGGGACCACGGATGAAATTTCAAGGAACTTCTTGTGTGTTACTTACTTCTTTATCTGTCTGATTAAGACCTAAGTCTGCAAGTCCTAATACAATATTTTAGGTTCATCTCTGCTGGAAAACCTTGATACAACACTGGTAGGAAAAGGAACTGTTTATGGCACCTAGCCTGATTTGTGATTAGGGGATTTTCATTAATATTTTCAGCTCTGAATTTCAGAAGAGGTAACAGTCAACGTATTAGAAATCCACGCCTACAGCCCACTGCCAGCTCATTTCACTGGCTGACAACTGATAAGTACTTGAATTATGGCAGTACTATCTAAATATCCATCCATGACTTTCATTTTCTGTACATCTCTCCCTACCACCTACAGTCTAAAAGACACCTGGTTTTATTTCTCAAGGCAGGGAATGAGAAGGGAATGTGAGCTAAATTCACAGAGGACATAAAAGTTCAGTTTGAATGTTCCACTGAAACGCCAAGACCCTCATTTCAGTCTGCAGTGGGTGTCTGAGTTTCAGCCACTGGCCATGCACAAAGCCATCTCCTGAGCCAGTTACGGGGGAGCAATCACACTGTGTGTTTCCAGCCTGCAGAAGCCATGCCAGGGGAAGATGTGTAAGAGGCACATCTAAGATGGGATGAATCATAGTCTGGAAATACAGATTTCTTTCCACTGATGGTAGGGAGAACAAAGGTGATTAGCTCAGACCGGACATCGAACTTCCAGATGATGTGTGATCAATCACTGTATTGGGTTTGTGTGGCAAGGTTTTGGTAGTGGGGGGAGCTACAGGAGTGGCTTCTGTGAGAAGCTGCTAGAAGCTTTCCCTATGTCCAACAGAGCCAATGCCAGCCGGCTCCAAGTCAGACCCACTGCTGGCCAAGGCCGAGCCCATCAGCGATGGTGGTAGCACCTCTGGGATAACAGATTTAAGAAGAAGAAAAAGTTGCTGCAGAACAGAAACTGCAGCCAGAGAGAGGAGTGAGAATATGTGAGAGAAACAACCCTGCGGACACCAAGGTCAGTGAAGAAGGAGGGGGAGGAGGTGCTCCAGGCACCAGAGCAGAGATTCCCCTGCAGCCCGTGGGGAAGACCATGGTGAGGCAGGCTGTCCCCCTGCAACCCATGGAGGTCCACGGTGGAGCAGATATCCATCTGCAGCCCATGGAGGACCCCACACTGGAGCAGGTGGATGCCTGAAGGAGGCTGTGACCCCATGGGAAGCCTGTGCTGGAGCAGGCTCCTGGCAGGACCTGTGGACCAGTGGAGAGAGGAGCCCACACTGGAGCAGGTTTGCTGGCAGGACTTGTGACCCCATGGGGGACCCACGCTGGAGCAGTCTGTTCCTGAAGGACGGCACCCAGTGGAAGGGACCCACGCTGCAGCAGATTATGAAGAACTGCAGCCTGTGGGAAGGACTCATGTTGGAGAAGTTCACGGAGGACTGTGTCCTGTGGGAGGGGCCCCACGCTGGAGCAGGGGAAGAGTGAGGAGGAAGGAGCAGCAGAGACAACGTGTGATCAACTGACTGCAACACCCGTTCCCTGTCCCTCTGTGCTGCTCAGGGGGAAAATAGAGAATTTGAGAGTAAAGTTGAGCCCGGGAAGAAGGGACGGGTAAGGGGGGAAGGTGTTTTAAGCTTTGGTTTTGTTTCTCATTATCCTACTCTGATTTGATTGGCAATAAATTAAATTCATTTTCCCCAAGTTGAGTCTCTTTTGCCCGTGACAGTAACTGCTGAGTGATCTCCCTGTCCTTATCTCGACCCATGAGCCTTTTGTTCATATTTTCTCTCCCCCATCCAGCTGATGGGGGGGAGTGATAGAGTGGCTTGGTGGGCACCTGGTGTCCAGCCAAGGTCAACCTACCACAATCACCACAAAGGAAAAGGGAAAAAGACAGTAGTGCAGAAGTCTAGTGAATATATAGGGAGACTAGGTTAGATAGTTCATGTGTATACCCCTGTTGACATCTAGATTTTGACATTTAGGTGTTGACATCTAGATTTACTCAGATTCATCCCACCTTTCTGAACAGGTGAACCTTCCTCTCCAACTGACTGGCCAGTCTTGACTCTGAGCAGAGGCTCTGGTCTTAGCTCCGTTTCTGCCTGGAGGTGGAGACGTGCCTCTCAGAGCAGCTTCCACCTCTTGAATGAGGCTTCTGCATGTTCAGTCTCCAGGCTTCACATGCCTCTCAGAGTCGCAGGGTTTGTGTCAACCATTTTTTGTGTAGGCCCAGGACTTTACACAGCCTCTGCAAGTATCCAATGAATCTAGCTCTTCATGTGAATTTTGCAACTCCCTTAATTTCTGAGTTTGGAAACACCCATGCCTCTGCTTAAGTCTGTGACCTAAGCCTGCACTAAAATGGGGATTTAGCAGAAATAGTAATAGGTATGCAAGAAAACTTTTCTAAAACCAGTATCTGGTAATCTAGATTCATAAGGCCAAAATCCCCAAGTTAGCAAGCCTAGTAGGCCACGCTTACTTTAACAGCTAGACATGAGTTCTTGAGGGACTGCTCTTCTCCTTGTGGGCTGGTAGGTCCTCCCCATCTGTCTTTCTAACTGCTCTGTTCTAAGCACTTTCTTACATTCTTATTCATAAAGTGAAGCCCAGCTGGAGGTGGCAACCAGGCTCTTAAAATACAGTACAGGGAGCTTCAATGTGCTGATCTGATGAAAGTAAACCAGGCATACAGTAAACCAAGTACCCTTCACTGAACGTGAGTGCACTAAGCAGGAGGCTGTTTGGGTGGTGGGAAGGGGTCTTCCTGTAGCAGGACCTTCCTGTAGGACTAAGGGTCCTCATGGTTATTTGGTTAGGGTTTTGGGTTTGCTTTTTATGGAGAACTGTGAAAGCTGGTGGAAGTTCCACACTGTGGAATAACACTATTCTTGTTTTGTAAGTTTTATGAGACAGGAAAATTTTCTGTACCCAGCTTTAATCATACATGGGTGGATCGAAGGTTGTAGGGAAACTTTGGGAGAATTACAACAATTTTGTTTTCCATAGCATGCCAACCAATTAAAACTAGACCTTTGCAAAAATGTTAATAGTACTATGTTAGCTAAATGATGATAAAATATCACATGCCAAAAAAAAAAAAGTATATAGATTAAGATATTATAATATAGAGAAGATCTGTATCTGTATACATCCATACCAGAAAATATAAACAAATAAACATAAATATGTATCTTACTCAGATAACCACCCTAGATATATTTACCTTATCTTTTCCAGTGTATTACTTGTCATGACATTAGCTTTTGTGTCTGCATCATTAATTCTTGACTACTCTCTAGATAATTATGCAGACAGATGTACTATATAGGACATCATTGTTTCAGACATTGCACAAACACAATGGTGACATACCCTGCCTCAGAGATTTTTATGTCTGAAAGATGTACTAGAACAGAATTATTGAAACATAAGAGTGCAGAGCCAGAAAGGACTTCAGGAGATAGTACAGTCCAACTCCATGCATTAAAGCCAGCTAAAGTGTGTTTAGACCAACCACAAATGTATTTGTCCATTTTCTTGAAAAGCTGCAATGAAGGCAATTATACAGCATCCCTATACAACCTATTTTAGCACTTTATATAATCAAAAGATGAAAATAAATCAGCCTAATTTTCAGCAAGGAAGATATATGTTTAACATATGAAATATTTTACTGTTGTAAGGATGAAGAACAGCTGAGCACCACATTTTTATAACATCCATTCCTGCATTGGAAAATTGTTAAAATCTCGACCCATAACCCTCTCTTTTTAAAGTGAACAAACTAGTTCCTTACCCTTCACTTTAAGTTGTGTTTTCTAAAATCTGCCATCAGGACAAAGTTTTCCAACTGAGTCTTTAAAAGGATCAAGTAGAGCAGAATAATTACTTCCCTTGTTTAAAATATGACAGCCCTGTTCATTCATCCCAGAATGACACTATTTAGTTGACTCATCTGTAGTTTGTAAAATACTTTTGTTCCCACATACTTTTCTGCTGTACTGCTACATAGGTGGTTATTTTCTATATATATCTCTACAATTTCTCCCTTCTTTCCTAGGCTTGTTATCCTCTTAAAGGAGAAAATTAGACCTGTTCATCTAATGACGGGTTGGGGGGGAGGGGAGGTTGTGGGTGGACACTTATCAGTGCCTTATCTCGGCTCTCACATATTCATTCTTTGGTGTTTTATGCCAAAACTCTTCAGGGCATGAAGTTAGGCTGATGAGTCTATAATTTCTGCATTCTCTTTGGAGCTGAATCCATACCATTTCTCTTTTCCAGATCTTGTAGGTATCTATGAGATGATTGCCAATGGTTCAGAGATTAATTTCAGCTAATTGCTTGAGTAAAAGGAAAATCAATAATGTCATACTTCAAGTGAATGGCAAAATCAGACAGCAATGGCAAATTATCTACTATTTGATCCAGAACAGCCACTGCTATGCATAAAGATGTTGTCTCAAATTAATAGATATGAACAGATTTTACCTTGTTCTGATTTGGCCAGTACAGAGCCTCACAGGTTCCCTCTGCATAACAAGTGCCGTGTGCTTACTGCTGTGTGCACAGCTCACACTGGTACTGGAAGCTCCACACTAGTTCTGCTAGCTTTACAATTTTCTTTGTAATGAACATTCTCCAAACACAGTACAAGATTGATTTCATAATAGCATCGGTTAAGTGCAAATGTGTCATTAAGGAAAGCCTGGATGGTTGGAGTGGCAAGATAAATGAATCAAGACTCAGGAAAATAGGCTGTTTAGCATCGCTCAATGGCAGCTTCAGTTGCATGCCGGATGCAGGGAGGAGGAGCTGGGCCAGGTCTGGACCAGGGAAACATGTGGTCTGTGGGTGCCAGGTAGCGTGCAGCTTAGCTGAGGGGAAGGCGGCTGTGCCATGCCACACTGAGCCATGCTGTGCTGGGCCATAATGGCCCAGCTTATGACATACTGGACTGCACCATACCATGCTGTGCTGGCATGTCCCATACCAGGACAGACCATACCCAGCTGTGACAGGTCATGCCATACTGGCTCGTGCTCGGCTATACTGGGCTGACAGCCCCCGTGACCTCACTAGCAGGCTGGGGTTCACTGGGGGAGGCAGGGATGCCCTAGGAATAGCAAGCTGTGCTTCAGGCAAAGGCACCTATAGGGCAGCATGGCCCTCTCAGCTGCAGGCAAGCCTGTCCAGCTGGACCACACCGCTCTTACCTCCACTGCTTTTTACTCTTCTACTGGTGACTGAGTATTCCTCCCCTAGATTTCCGTCTTCTTAACTTCTCCATCCTAGACAGTATTGGAAGAAAGTGTTATCTGTAATGGGAAATTAGTTGTTGAGAACAAGGGTGTTTGGATTTTCCTGGCTCAAATTGCTGCAAATAAATAGAGCCAGGTTTCACTCAGCAAGGTCTCCACCTTCGGATGGAAAGTTTTGAGAGCTGTGTAAAGACAGCCTTTCCCCAAAAGAGATAAATTTCAGTACCAGTCAACTAGGAGAAAGTTGTGATAATAGGATGCTTTCCTACCTGCTCCCTTGCTAGTCACGTCGCTGTAAACAGAGGTCCTTTTCCCTGTCACAAGGTCCTAAACCTAAGGACATCCTGTTCTAGCGGGGCTGTGGAGGAGAGCTCCCAATTTTAATGTCAGATGCAAAAAGGAGTGAGCCATCTGGGGCTGCTGGTGCCACCATCTTCGGGACACTTTAGGGCTCAGCAGGACATTCAGACCAATTATAGCCCCATCCTGCAATGGGGCAGGAGGGCCCTGGGGCAGTAATATCATTTCCTAGCTATTAACCTCTTCAGGACCTTCTCTGCCCATTGTCTCCTGCAGTACGTGAAATATGCCCTACAGATCTGAGCTGTAAGATTTTAGCATGTGCCTCCCAAGGCCAGGAAAACCAGCTATTCCTGATACAAAGGATACAGCCAGCGTTTCCTCTTTTCTGAACAGCACCATATTCCTACTTCTTGAGAAATCATTTTTACTTAATGAGATAGCCTCTTGCTATAATGGCCTATTTTAACTCATGGGTCTGCCACGTCAGACACATAAAGAATCTTTTTAATGGAAAAATTTTGTTTCTTTTTTAAAAGGTCTTGCTTTCAAAACTGCCCAGGGTTTTTATTTCCTTTTTTCCATTTTTAATAACATGGATGATAAATAATCTGAACTTTACTCCCACAGATTACATTTGTATGCTTTAAAATCTTCACTTTCCTTCAGAAATCCATTGCACACATTAGTTCCACCTTTGCTATTGTTATTTTTTTAATTCTGGATATTCACATAGCAGTAGGTTAGAAAGTCCTCCTACTATTTCTTTTGTTGAAAGTATGTCAAGGATAAGCATTTTAGTAAGGGTCCTTTATGAGTCACTATTTAAAGACCAAGTTACAAACATATTTGTCATTAATGAAATGAAAATAAGAACAAACACCAACACACACAATTTTATTTATCGTCCATTCTGAGAATCTATTCCAGAGCCACATTTTACAATGCTTCCCCTTCAATTATGTACGATAATTTGATACTAAAAACAAAGGCCAGACCTTGAAAATGTTTACATATATGTATTATGTCTGTTCACATGGAATTTGCCTGGGCTAACATGATTAAAGCGATGCTGGTGCCAAAGTGTTCACTGAAACAGGGCATGCATCAGGTCAGAAAGTACTCACGGACAGTGCTCTTGAGACCAAAAAAAATCTAGGAGCAGTTTAAAAAAATGAACATTTAGGGTTTGCAGAACTCATCCTTTGTACTTAGTCTGACTGTGCTTTCTGGTTCTTTTGCTAAGGTCACCTGGCACTTACGTCTGTTTTTCCCCTGGCAAGCTGCTCAGTTCTTTGGCCAGTTTAAGGCTGTGTACCATTGTTAATAATTGGTAAAGGCATTTTTTTAGGCAGTACTGCAGCAATGACTTAAGGGAAGGATTTGAATGAAGAAAATGGGAGATAAGCTGCAGGGAAGAAGTACGTACAATATGGAAAATGTGAAAACTGCTTTACTCAGAAATCCTCCTTCAATAAATTGCATCTTCTTCTTAGTTTCTCTAATACTGGAAAATTTCCTTCCTCTCAAATAAATGCTCATTCTTTTTTATCACTGCTTTCTGGGCTGCAGCCTTTTATTTGTGAAACTGAAGATAATGATTTATCCAGTGCTTTTGCTATCACTCTCATTTCATTCAGGGATCATGGCTTCTGTGTGTCAACTTGATTTTGCTCTCCTTGTAATTCATACATTTGGGAAGAGGTTCCTCTACTGCTGCATTGTGCATGGGAGACCTATTTTCTCATCCCCTTACCTCAGCACACTCACTACTTGTAAACCTGGGATTCTAGTTTGATTTTTCAGAGTTTATTTGATTTTTTTCTGTATAACAAATCCATGTCATTTGTCAAAATATTGAAAAATTACCTTACAAGTATTGTAAGACTTCACATTTAGAAGGGTTTGTCACTGCACCTTGATTTGAAATCAGTAAAACAAACAGTTAAACAAATCAAGCTCAATCCTAGAAATTTATCACACTGTGACCAGGACTGAAATTGGTCAGAACTCAAACCTGGTGAAATCTCAGCAACATTCAGATCAAGGTGGACCGTTCAAGACTGGAAATGTACCTGAGTCACAGATCTGAACCCAGAGCAGAATCCACACTTTCTTGAATGGATGGAAAAAGGAAAGGGCAGGTCTGGATGCAAACCCCCACTTCCTCTTAGAACTACTGAGTCTTCAGAGTAACCCCAAAGGTTAACTGCAGGTTTCTTCATTAAAGCCATTTTCAAGGGTTGGAATGTACACCTGCATTTCCCATTCACCAAATTTCTCTGGCTCTTTGGGCTGTACGGCTCATTTGTTGCCTTACAACCTTAAATCCCTTTAGAGCAGAGTTTTCTGCTCTAAAGTCAAGATACTTCCTTTCCCATAAAAGCTCAACTCTGTCCTTTTAAGTACACTTACTGATGCTGTCTTAATGAAGGTCATGATGAGATGATGACCATCAAGGATATTGACAAGTTCTCCCTTTATACGCACCACTTACTACCCTTCTTTTGTAAGTTAGTTATTCTCCAGCTGTTTTATGGAAAAGATCTGTTTTGTAGAATCTTGGATGTTGTGTTGAATAAAAGGAAATAAAACGGGACATAATAGTAAAGAGAATAAAGGAGGAAAAAATGCTGTGAGTTCTTACTGCTCAGTGAGGTAAACCAGAATAGCAAATACTAATCCTTAAAGGGATATGTAAAACAGTAGCTTCTTAAGAAGGTAGTTTGAGGAGCATGAAACATGAAAGTAGTTGTGTCTGTGGCATAAAGCAGTCCAGAGCTGATAACTCTAGATATCCACCAAAAGTGCTGGTCACTCCAGATATCAACCAAAAGTGATAGAGTTAGATTTATTTCTGTAGCTAGATAGCTGAAAGCTGATGGCCTAGTAAGGGGTAAAGATGCTGCTCTCCTTTAGGCATTCATAATTCCCAGTGAAGTGAATGACTATAGCAGGAGTATTGCTCATGTAAACACTATGCAAGCTACACCAAGGAAGTATCTCTACCCAAAGTCAGACAAACTTAATCCAAATTTTACATTCACTGGCTTAATCTTGAGATCCTTCCACAAGTGAAACTCCTACTGCATTTATTTGCTAGAGTGACATTTAAACAAACCAGATTATTTTTTTCTCTCCAGTAGAACTTAATTTTTTTTCCTTCAGCCATACACTTTGTCTATACACATGCTGCTGTTAGCTAAAGCTTTCTGTTTATGGCTCTAGTACTTACTCCATCTGAATCTTTGACAGCCTGAATCATTTGGAATGTGCAAAAATATACCTGCCTGCTTTCATCCTTACCAAAAATCCTACTTGTGATCCAGACATGCATAAATTGTGCCTCAAAGTAGATGGATTAGTAATTTGATTCACTGTTTTAATTATGATTTAATTTGGCAAATGGAAGTTCCTGACTTGAATAGTTTATCATGTTCCATTCCCATGTTTTTGTTACTTGCTGAAAAAAGTTGGATTCTCATTGACTAGTAATCTAGTGTTCAATTGCAGCAGAATGTAGCCTCTACATTAAATTGGGTCTTCTTTTTGCTAATCAGTAAAACACGTTCTCTACATACATAAGCACTTAGTTAATATGACATGTATTTATTCAGATTTCTAATGTTTATGTTTTATGATGCTAGAAAAAGGTAGCTGATATTTCTTAAGAGTTGATTTCTTTTTGATTCCTGATTAGTGTTAAGCTACATTTAGGTGCAAATTGGAATTAAAATATAATACAAACATTCAGAATATTAAAGTAGTGTTTTATTAGCTGACTAAAATCAGGTTAAATTCCTAGCTATAGGAATAAAAAGGTTTGTCAAAACAAAATTTCCATTTAAAATGTCACCTTATCTTCGTGAACTAAATGATTGTTCCTGGGCATTCCGTCCTTCACAATATTAAAGGTAATTTTATTCTGAAACTGGAGGAAATGGATTTTATTCTGAAACTGGTGGAAACTGAGTTTCTCAGCTTCTTAACATCTCAGCTGTAAAGCACCTCTACATGTGCACTGTTTACCTCTACAACTACCATGCTTTGTGTGTCTGACTTATTGACAACCTCTTCTGAATTTCAGATGCAGTATTGAATTTCACATTGGTATTAACAGGAAGACATGCAGGCTTGAAGACCACAGCTCAAGAGCTCAGTGTTTACAGTTTCTGATTTGCCACCTATACTGCTGCGACCATGGGCAGCCCCGAAGACTTGGCACAGAAATCCTCTTCAGTCCTTACTTTATTTAGACTTCACCTCTCCTTCTAAGATCACTCCTACTAGTCATTCAGCACTTATACCCTTTCTTTTTGCAGGTGTGCGTCAGACACTTGCACTACACAAGCTTCCAAGGTAACTGGATGAATACAGACAACCAAACCTGTGGAATACTACAGGTAAGGTGCATGACATAAGTCTCATTTTCAGAACTGAGACTGCATGGTGGTGAGTCACTCAGATTCACAGCTAGGACTGAAGTCTTGACACTGTGGTAGAGCTGTGCCTCCTTTGAGTCATGAAAAAACTGGCATATAGCTCTGCAGTGTCTCCTAACCTGAAGAAGTAGAAAGACCTCCAGGGACCAGCTGCAACATACACAGATGAAACTCCATCTCCATCCCAAATTCCGGGAATATGTTCCCCTTCTCACAGGAGGCAAGGGTCTTTTACAGACAACAGGAACAGTGCCAACAATAGATTGTCTGTGGTTTGTTTATACCAGTAACAAAGATTATGACAGTGATCTCGATATTTTTTTTTTAGTAGGAAAGTAGGGTTTACATAATATGATTTTATTATATAGTTATTTGCAGCTTTTTCAGGGCAGGACTGTTTATGCCACAGAAATGCTATCTCTTCTGACAGCATTTCCTAATCAGACTTCTTGAAATCTTGCACACAAAACACTTGCCATCTTCTACAAGCAGAAGGAGATTGGCAGGAGTGTGTTCTCTGTGAGAGGTACTTAATTGAGGAGTTGGCACCTCATCCTGAACTGAAATAGCTTCACGGGCATGCTGCAAATATTTTCCTATTGCCCAGACTTCTCAGTGGGGAGGGACTTGGCAGGAAGCTAAGGTCTCTATGAAGGGTAGATTCCATGATCTGTGTAGTTAAGATCTAACCACCAAGCATATATATTTTACTGGCAGCTGCTGATGGCCCTGCTGGTCATCTGCTAGGTTTGCCAGATAAGTTCTGTAAGCATATCAGAGATACCTGTAACTTTCACACTGGTGCCTCTTTCTAGATAGAAAAAAAGATTTCTCATGAGTGAGGAGCTCTCCTTTCTGTTGAAGGGGCTGAGGCTATCATATAATCAGCATACTCCCTAGATTTGAAAAAATCGTCTACATACCAAAGAGCCAAAAATAATAAGAATGTTTGCCAGTGACCCTACTATATTCCTACTGTACTCTGAACTGCAACAAACACACTGTGATATTGGAGGTTGCTTTATAATTGTGATAGCAAGGCTGATAATGCACTGGAAATAGATCACACTGGTAAAATACGATCTCTTTGTTTTGACTGGCAGATGTCCCACAGAAAAAGCAGAGGTTTTCATATGCTGACTTTAGAAGACTGTAACTACATTTATAAACTACATGGATTAAAATAAGTGGATGCTGGTGTAACTCCGGCCTGACAAAGACTGGGCTGAAGGGGAGGAGCAAATGGGTTTGACCATAGCTGAACCACAGAATGAGAGGCATGTACTTCACTGGCTTATACTAATAGGACTGGGAGTCCCATGCCTTCTTTGAATGCACCTCAGAACTGCCACAACAGTCACATAACCTAAACTGCAATAGCATCTGAGTATTAAAAGAAAAAAAAAAAAAAACCAAGAAATATTTTGAGAGAGAATTCTACGAAGAAGAACATAGTAATGGCAATTAGTATATAAGATATTATAAATAGGCCTGGATGTCTAAAACTAATTTTTAATCAGATTACATATGGTGGTGTACAATCATTTATGTTCACTAATAATCAGGAAAACACCTTTTTAAATACTCCGAGCTTTAGAGCTGCCAGCCCAGTACTCCTCGTTAGCACTACACTTACTGGCTTTCCAAAGCATTAAAGAAATGCTTCTAGCACAAGAGCTCACTTAGTTTCTTGGTGTTAGAATTTGATGGTGTGTACCTGGAGTGCAGTAGGACCATCTCAATGTTACTTCACAAGTACTGGCAATAACAGCAGGGTTTCCAAGATCTTACTTTTCTTCCTCTAGTTTAAAAGTAGCTTACAAAACAGATTGCTTTTACAGTCACTGAAGATCGGAAACCTGCTGGGGTGCCCACAATTGTAGAAGTAAAAGAATTCCTGGTGTTTAATCGTAGTGCCTGCTATTAAAAAGTCAGGAACAGCTACACAGTCCCAGTGTACCACTGTCACCTCCCTTTTGGGAGATTTTAGGGGAGATTTTGAGCCACCTCCCGAAGCTGATTTTGCTAATGACGCAGATACCATGACCTTGGTGAAGTCATTTGCAGCTACCTCCACAAAAGAGACGTCAATGTTCCAGTGCTTCATTGTTAGGCCAACTCACGTGCAATGGGATTCATCTTCAGCCTTGAGATGGGCACTGCAGCTTTCCTGCACAAAAGCCTGTGTGTTATTGGGGGCTGAAGGATCAGATCCTCAAAAGGCAACAATCTGAGTGAGAAGCTACCTAAGCTGTGTTAAAGTCTTAATGCTTACAGGTTGCTAGGGATCAAATTCCCCAATATGAAGAGGAGGAACATGTCTTCAGTCAGACTTTCACCATGAACTCCATTCTAGAGATAAAAGGCAGATCATTCTTATAAGAAAGAGGAATACACAGTGGGTGATATATGGGTTTTCTGATTAACTGAAACATGTTTAAATATTGACTACTGAAAAACAACAGTTCACTTCAGAGCTGTTCTCAGAAGTTAAGAATGATACTCCTACGAACTTTCATCCAGACTTACAATATTTTAGAATATTAAATTAAGGTTGAACATTTAACAACTCACTTTGTAGACACATATGCATGGTATTGCTCAGTGTTGACAAACAGCAGGACAGTCACCAGCATCATTTTGCAGTCCTGCAAGAAGATGCAAAATCCAAGGAAGGATTTTCTCATGCTGATCAAGAATTAAATGGAAACAGATTCCAAATCACAGTTTGACGGCACTGACAGTAAAAACAATTGCCAGACAGTGATTACCATATGTGGTATGTTTGTGTTATGTTTGGAGACTCTGTACAAGAGAAACAGCTATTTCACAGTTTTGTTCTCACTTCTTGTTAGCACCTTGCAGTCTCCTGAAATTCTTGCTAAAGGATAAAAGTATTTAATTCATAGCTACCCAACAAGAACCAGACAACATATTCTCTCACTGTTTACAGCACAATACCACTGTAATATTCTACTAGCTGGAATCTAAAATGACCTACTCATCCCCACACAAGAAATCAAAACCAAACCAACTCATCCCAACTACTAACAAAGCTTACAGAAGACAAAATTAACTATGTGTCCCCAAAGACACACTCAGGCAGATTTCAGTAAGAGCTGGATGACCACACTCCTTTGAGGATCCAGACCCCTAATCCTTGCTCGTGAGGATACCATCCCATTTCAAAGGATTCTATGGTTACTCTCCAAAAGATGCTTCGATCAAAAAAAAAAAAAAACCAAAATAGGTCTCCCCAGCCAGCATTCCCCCTGTGAATAGCCAAAAGATGTAAGATTGATGTAATCTGCTTCTACACTGTCCTCCATCCTTTCTGGCTCGCAGAATTAGAGTGTAAGCTAAAATTCCCAGCTGGCATGGCAAGACAAGCATGCCACAATGCTTCAGAAACTGCTGCCTGGTAAGCTGCCCTTTGGAAGTCACAGCCCACTGGAAAAACAGCAAGGCAATTATGTGCCCTTTCCTAAAAGTCACTAGCAGAAATTTAGGTGGACTACAATAAAATATGGGTAAATGGCTGCAGAGAGTAATTCTCCTCCAGAACCACCCCTTTCCTCTGCACAAATGCTTCTACATTCCGCCACTAGGACTCTCAAATACATAGAAATGTTATGGCGCCTTCTGCAGGATTCAAAGAAGAGGACAAAGCTGTATTTGTTTAGCCCTCAAAAAATATTTTTAATCCTTTTCCTTAACCTAAAGCAATTTCCAAAGACAGCCTGGAAAAGGTTTGGATGATATACTGTATCATGAAATGATATACCATGCAATGTACATATTGTAGTAAATCAGTGCTGCACTATCAGCCTGTTTCGATACATGGAAAATGCTCAATCATCAGTTAAGAGGCTGCCTCATTCCTCCTGTGAATGCAATTTATTTAACACTACCTAGAAATTCCAGCTCAGAAGTCCTGTTTGCCACTTTTTGAAGGGAATACAGAACCAACAAGTTAACATGATGCTGTTTCTTAAGATCTCTGGGATCAAATAGTCTTACATAGGGAAGAGATCAGTTGCTACCATATTGCTATTTACCTGCTAGTGGCAAGCTGAATTTTTATTAAAGCTTTATGGGAAATAAACCTGCAGTAACAGTAAATCAGATAGAACAAGTGGCATTTTTTATATACCATCCCTAATATCCCACATTTTGTACCTTATTCATACTGTGCAGTACCTTATTACACAGCTTGATGCAAGCACCCATTCTCAATGGAACCAACTCAATGGGAATTAGGCCCCTAACTACCTTCAAATATTTGCACCTCTGAACCAAACTAGGAGCAATACTTGGAGAAAAAGATACTATTCTACATCAAGAAGAGTCGCAAAATCTGATTGTTAACCTGAATTTGAATCAAAAGTTTATCTTCTAGAGATGTTTGGGTTTTTTCCTATTGGATTATTGATTTATTTTAATACCTGCTCTTTCTTCAGCATTCTTAGTTTTACCAATTTTATAAATATAACGTTTCACATGCAAATGTACCTTGAGATATAGTTGTGTGTTCCTCAATGTACTGTAATTCTGTTGACCCATCTTCCTGAGAAAAAGTTGTCCTACAACAACCTGGATATGCCTTAATCTTTGGCAGAATTGGGGTAATATATCATAACTCATAGGTGTCCAAAGAAGAAAAAGTTAAACTGATAGATAGTTTTATGTATGAAATGTTCAATAAATATCACATTTCCTGCCTAACTTTAATCAACGCTGGAAGTTGAACAATTATACAGAGAAAGTGCTTACACAAATAAAACAGCTGTGTAGCCCAAAGTGTTAAGTACTGGTGGTGCAACTTACGTACACACACACATGCACATACACTCATAAAATGTTACTGAAAACTGCTTGAATGGACCTCCAGGGGAAAAAAATCCCATATGAAAACTATGCTGTATTTGTTTTCCAAATTAACTAATTCCTTCAATACAGGGGTTGTCGTGTCAAACTCTTGGCTTAGTCTGCCCTGGTCATACAGGTATTGGAAGTATTACACATGCAAAAGACACACAGAGACAAGCCATCTCTTAGCAATCTATATATATGCCACAGTTTTTTAAAATTAGTTCTAACCCCAACCTGACATCAACTTCCTCAGCAGCCTTGGACAAACTGGCTGAATGGTTCTTATTTATCCACCTTGCATGACATTATGAGGGAAAATTAATGCTTACCAAGTGCTCAATGACAGAAGCATGCACCTGTGCTCCACACACTTTTACTGTTGCTAGTACTACAATTTCCTCCCTCAATCTAAGCATTGATTTTTCATTACAAATATAAAGTCAGGAATAAAGCCAGAGCATATAGCACTTTATGGTAGAGCAGTCTTTATAAAATCACATTTCACACCTAGCATGTGACAGGTGCACCTGACAAAACCTGGCTAACCTATATATTCACCTCCAAACAATCTTCATGACCTTGCCATATATAGTCTTATATTGGAAAGGATTTGAAACTTGTGATTATTTGCTTAAATAAACTTAACCTTTAAAAAAATTGTCCCTGGCACCCAGCTGTTTCTGAAAAAAACACCAATCTTCAGAAATCTTTTATAGACTAAAAAGGCATGGAGATTGCAAGCTAGTTCATATCCTTAATATTTGCATGATCATTTGTTTTTAATTTAGCTAAGATAAATAATTTTAAAAGTTTTCTCTTTTATAATGAATGTATGTGACAGTCTTTAAAAAACAGGGTTTTTTTTCTTCATGTACCATAATACCTGGTTGTCTATTTTTAACTCAGTGCAACTATCACTGCTGCACTTACTCAAAGTTCAGCAATAACGTATGCTTGCATGTTAGCCAGGTGCGGAGAGGTAGTTACAACAGGAAATCTGGATAAAACAGAAGGAAATGGGGTGAGTATTATCAGCAAATCTTAAGAAATCAATTGTGTTTGCTCTTCTCTACAGAGTTTTCCTAGAAGCTGCAAAGATTCACTCACACAGTTCACTATTTGTAATGTTTTAGAATCTGCAGCAGACATTAAATTTGAACACTTTGACTCCTAAAGCCTGAATTCTGCTGCCCTCAGTAGCAGACACTTTTTTTCTTAGCTACGGCCAGGAGAGGCACACAGAGCCTCTGCCCAGAACCTCCATAACAGCACTGCAGGATGCCACATGGAGTGAGTGCGTGATGGCCCCCTCTTCCTCTTCACTGCAGCCCTACCAAATCTGTGTAAATTCATATTGATCTACTTACCTGTCCACTACTCCTAACCTAGGCTGGGAAATATGCCTGTTTGGTGAGTTTCTGAATTTAGATTTTACGTGTTCTGATGACAACGGCAGCAATTAATGTTACTAATATCTCATTATCCAAACAAGGATCTATTTTTAAGTTTAGAGCAACTAATCTCTCAGTCACTGCTTCAGGGTCTCTGCAAATTCAGGCTGACACCACTGTGTACACAAAATATGCCTGACGTTTTAAAGATTTCTGTGAAACTTTAGTAAGTAGGGGCTACCTGAAAAAACAAAACAAACAAACAAACAAATCTGAAAATCAGTAGAATAACTCTTCCCTTCTATTGCTTTTGCTTACTTTCCATCCTTTAGGAAACAATTATTTTGGAAGTCATGAAAAGGAACTATTCATCACTGAAATGTCATGTCATCACTTTTTCAAAAGCCTTCCATAGAAAGACAGAGATTTAAGACAGCAAAGTCTTTGCTAATCCAATTAGCATTTAAATATTTTAATCAATAAAAGATGACAATTGGACTGGGCTAGATGCCAACTCCCTAAGAGCCATGCCTTTTGTCACACATAATCTCAGTTGAGCTGATGTGTTACTGAACAGTAGCAAACATACAAGAACAGTAAATGTCCACAACACAATCTGGGAGCTGTATAAATTTAAAATCCTTACGTTCTATGGCAGCAAAATGAGTAACGGAAAATTAACAGCAAAAGGAGTGATTTCCTGAAGACTGGACTGATAATGATATATTTAAGATGTCTGTGATGAGACCCATTAGCCAGTAGAAAATGACAACTGTGAGTTCTGTGTGTTTGCATGTGACCCGAAACAGTTAACAATACAGATACCTAATCATCATAACCATGATAAGGCAGAAGAAGAAATCTCAACATTTGTTTTCCCAATACCACTTGGCAGATGAGCATATAGTAAGGGCATTTGCTGGAAGTGCTTAGGCTTAATGAATCCCTAAAATTGCTAAGTTCAGTCTGCATCTTTCAGGGTAAAGAGAGAGACAGAAAGGAAGGAGTAGTTTCTAGAGGTTTTCTACTAGAAAGTCAATCTGGAAATGTCTGCTTAATTAGGTAGTTATTTGACCATCAGTTCAGTGGTGCCTGAAAAATCTACTTGCTATTTATTGCAAATGAATGGCAGCAAGGCAAAAAAATGTCAGAAGTGTCTTCGTGAATGATGTAAGAAAGTAATCTTTACCACCAATACCCACATGGAGAATACTCCACTCAGCTCTTCCTTCAGTTTCTTGGCAAGATTTCAGACAAATTCTTCCAGGTCCCTTCAACACATCTGTTCCTCTTGCCCTTAAGTGGGTGAAGGAAGCACTCCTTGCCAAAGGAGAACTCGTGTTTTCTACAGGCATTAGCCAGACATGACAAACGTGTATACCTCATGCGAGTTCTGTGAACTATGGCCCCCACCCATACAAGTTGATGCAGAATCAGTTTCTGATGAATTTCAGATGATAAATTCTTCCATAAAGCAACAGTCTGGGAGGAAGACAATCAGTTCAAAAAGCAGCTGGACTTCACACGAGGCACATTTATAATCCTAACTAAAAGAAACATTTGGTTCTGTTATTTGTCAGGGCTGTCATCATGTCTTATCGGATTGTCCAACCAGTTCTGCCAATTGGGAGAGCAAAAATATTTTTGCTTAATAGCAAACCTCAGCTGTGATGTGGCAAAGTGTTCATTCTCTCATGATATTCAGGGTGAGGTTTCCTGTCACCAGTATTCCGTTTTGCACCCTGCCACAATTTTTTTCTAAACCAGTGATCTGGTAAGATACTACAAGCAAAAGAGATACCTGCATGATCCCATGCTGAACCAGTGCTCGCTGAGCAGACCATTCTATTGAGCAACCAGTATGTCAGTGACTGGGCAGCAACATCCCAAAACCGACTCTTGGATTCTCCAACATCCAAAGCAAATGACAGAAAACAGTTCATCTTTAGGCTGTATATACTTACAGGAGATCAGAAAGCCCAGTTTCAATTCAGGGTATACAGTGACTTGTCTGAGGAGTTTTTTAAAGACTTTATTAGCCACAGAATCTTATTCTCAAGTGTAGAGGCCCTATCACAAACCAAGTTTTGCCATACCAAACGTAAAGAGCCACAGCTCCTGCTCTTAGCTTACTGTCTTTCAATGAATAATGAATCTCTCATGCTGGAGATTCTTTCTGCGGCTGGGAAACTTACAGCTTTGTATTAGGAAAATATAGAAACATGGTTTGTTGTTTGTGCAGCTGCTTAATTCAATCTATTGTTTTTTAATTTTTGCACATACCTCTTATGTCCACTAACAATACCAAGGCACCAGTCATTCTTGCCCAGAATTTATGACAGTGAGATTGCCAGAGGGTCCTGGCTTAAGTGTCTCTGGGTAGAGTGATGCCCAGTTAGTACAGAACTGGAATATTTGTGTAACCTGAGGCACTGTGAAGAGATGGGCTGATAATAGCAGTGATACCAGAACAAGCTTGTAGGTGCAACAGACAATCTGAAACCTGTACATCTCTTATTTTGCTAAATAAGATATTTTGGTGCAAGTCTGGGCCATTCTCAAGAGAAACTAAATGCAAAGTGCTCAGTGACATCCCTGTATCTAAGACAAAGTCTTTCTTGCTATCCTTCTGATAATGAAGGAACAGAATAAACACAAGAGGGGAAAAAACCCGCCACATTTCTACAGGTAAACAATTACAATAGTCCTAATGCCTTGGAACAGTATTGCCAAATTACTGTCCTGGATGGTTCTTTCTCCAGCTTCTGCAGCAGAAAGAACAGGGTTAAACCCCCCCCCCCGCCCCCCCCCCAAAAAAACCCCATCACAGTAACAAATGGTAAGGATGGGGAAGAACATGAGAACACTCTAATACAACAAGGACCCTCCAACAGTCCCTGTTCAACTTTCATCTGACTGGCTGCTACAAGCATAGTAACATTTTTATATCTAATCTGTTCTTTTCTCTCAATAATCTGCATCAAGCCATTGCTTACACTTAGATCAGTAATAGCTCTAGCCATTGAACAAGCAGAAACAGCAAGGACAGTATAGGAATTCAGCAGTACTGAGGAAAATTCTAATCCTACTAAATTTGGCAGCACAAATCTCTTACATAACCTGTGATTTAGAGGACAGTCTGATCATCTGGGAACATTAATGTGTTCTTCTCAGTACATTAAACAAAAATGGCAACTTTCCATTACAGATTTTCTTTTGTTTTTCACTGCATAATGTCTCAGGAAAGGCGGCCCATGCAAACAAGACACTTTCAGTATCAACAAAAATGCTTTTATATGACAATTCAATTATACTGAAGGTGTATATAAGTGTAAAGCTAACTTTAAGTGCTTCTTTGCCAAGATTGCCTTGAACTGTGGTGCGTCTCAGAGGTGCAGGAGAGGGCTTGTGATCTAAACTTAAAGCAACAGGTCTCCAAAACAATGTTTGGAAAATGGGCTTTTCTGAAAGTTGACTGTTACATCAGCAAATTTTACAGATCTCAGGAACTGAAGCTCTCACAAAGCTAAGAAGGTTGAGAGCTACAGATGGCAGATCCCAGGCCTGTACAAACCACTAGAACAACAAACGACTGTATCAACTATTAAAAAAACCACCAAAACTGTCCTCCTCTTCCAAGAAAAATACATTCTAACATGCAAAAGCAGCTGCCCAGTAATAGGATACAGGTGTATAAAAGCTCTATTCACAAAATAATTATGAAAAAAGGATCATATTATTTAAATCCTTGTCATTCTTAAATAAGTTACAAAATGAGGTAAGAGTTCATTTAGTGCCAATATTTACAGAGTGCAATAAACATTCAATTCATACCATGTATTCCAAGAATTACAAACAGTACTGCTTTTGAAATAGATATTGGCAAGTTTTAGGATGACAAGAAATTTTATTCACAGAATAGCAAAAATCAATCAATTTTATAGAACACACCCATAAAGGGTGAAGAGTTCACAGAATATCAGAGAATCTGCCACCTGAAATTGCCACACACTCTACTGAAAGCACTTGCTGCAAAACTTGAAGCCAATTATAGACATTTTCTTTTCATCCATACAAAGGATGTGCCATAGAGATGTACAGTAACATTAGAATTCCTTGATGTGTTTGGAAACAAGTGGCCACCACCATGTGGAAATAACTTTGCAGGCCGCCAGCAATCACCAGCTAACTAATCCACATACCTCCATTCAATTGTTAAGGTAGATGAAGCTTTTAAAATGAAAAGCCCACTAACACATAGAAAGAACATTGATTTTTCAGTTGCCTAGTCATGCAGTTGTCTCAGTAAAAGATATGAGAACAAAAGGAAACCTAAAACAGAGTATCTATTCATAGGGAAATTCCCATTAATAGTTTTTCGGTTACAGTTGAAAGAAAGTTGCAAAAGCATAAGAGATTGCCAAGAGGAGATTGCTGGGAGGAGGAAACACTTGAATAGGTCTAGTTAAAACCCCACCATGAATTAAGAGTTCAATTCTTTTCCCTTAAAATGCATAAACAGTGAACAGTTACTACTCTCCATAACAGAAATTGCTTTCTTATATAGAAATTAACCAAAGGACAAAAAGAAATGCAGAGCCACACTCAGTCTCCCATGTTCAGAGAGGCTCACTTTAAGTCTTATATCAAACGAATGCTGAAAGAAGGCAGCCTGATTTGATCTTTCAAATTTGACATGTATATAAGCAATTACATCATAGAATTCAACAGCCAGTTTCAAACCAAGTATTTAAAAGCCAGACTAACTTAGGAAATGATGAGACCAAGACCTGGCATTAGAAATTGATGCTCATTATTTTATTGCCTTGGGCAACCCGATGCCGTATGTAAAGCTTCCTTAGAGGCTGACAAGTCTTACTGCCAAAGTAAGAACCGGCAGAGTAACACACTGGATCTCAGTAGTTTAACAATTTGTGATTTAACCAACTCAACTGTAGGCAGAAACAAAACTCAACAGGACAATTGCATTAAAATCTGAAGAGCAACATTTAGAGGGGAGGATGTAATAGTTTGGGGTGAGAGTAACTATAAATACCTGTAAGCACAGAACTAAATGAAGATACTACTTTAATGAGGTGATACAAGCTCATATTTTGTACATCCATAAAATATTACTATCAGACAAGCAGAAGACTCAAGATACAGTAAAAGAATAAAAGTGTTAATCTCAAAGATCTGTGTTATGATAGTAACATAGTTTCAACTTATCCATTAGGATCTTCTCATTCACTTTGAACTGCATCAGTTGATTACCTTTAAATATCAGTTAACATTAGTGCTAAAACAACAAAAATCAAACATCATGTACATTTCTAGGTAAACAATCAGGCTGTCTTTACCTCTCATCTCATTCCAAGTAAATGTATTATCTTCCAGAAACTAATATTCACAAATTATTTTAGAGAAAAGTTACTATACAAAGACACAGAAGTTAAAGTTCATAAAAAGACTAGTGAATACAATTAGACAGAAGTTTGCTTGTAGTTCTTCGTATCCAAGACCTTCTTGCCACACATTGAGCAGATGCCTATAAGCACACAAAAGGTGTGTAAATTATTTTAAAATCATTAGTTTCTCTTCAAAAACACAGTTGCTATGTATTTGTAAAGATAATTTTCAAAAAATTGTTTAAATGAGCTCTCATTGACAATCCATCTGTCCATTTTCTCACCAGATATTGCAAATTCAGAAGTAATAATATGACTCCTAATACAAATTAGTATTTGCAGAATATGTGTAATACTGCCAGTTCAAAAAAATAAACTCTATTTTGAGAGCATTACGATTCACAACACTGCCCGAAGCTTCCGTAATTTGCTGGAATATTGGAAGAGAGCCAGGAAAGGCTCCCATCTGGCAAACAGGTAAAAATGGTGTATTATTAAACTTTGTAAGTCCTGTAGCCAAACTGAGGCCCAAGATGGACAGAAAGTAGCTAGGCTAAGAAAACAGTCACCAACAAACTGACTGCTAAATGGAAGTTTAACAGGTAGGGAGCTTCAGATAATGGATAAAGTTGAGAAGAATACAGTTTCATAGAATTGAGCTATTTATAGAGGAGTAGAAGTGAGAAACAATGGACACTAAGAATACTTGAGAGTTGAAGTGAAGATGACCACTGATGTCCCAGAGGACTTTGACCTAAACCGAAAGAGTGGCAAATCAGAAGACTAAAGCAGCAAAAAGCACCCAAGTTCGGCAGGGGCAGAGGTGGTGGTTGTCTCAATGTTTCCCTCTTCTAAAGCAGAAAGGTGCTAAATCTTTTGTCTGGTAGGGCCACATCTCATTTTACAAGACCATTCATCAGCAGACAAAAAAAAAAAAAGTCAAGCGGTATCTCTTCCTGTTAACTCTCTCCAAATCCTGTGCTTTCATATATTGACAGCATGTGACTGGACACATACTTAAGAGTCCATTAGAAAAGAGAACAGCAGGGAACATGTCACATGATTTACTTTGGAGAGC
>JANHGO010003405.1:0-27239 GCA_024606505.1 Aquila spilogaster | reverse complement strand
CTAATTCTTCTAATATTACATCACATGGCAAATTAACATTTCCTTGTTGAGACCCTGCAAACAAGAGTAATGGTTCCATGGCTTCATGTATGGCCTCAATATGTGGAAATCCTCTGGTACTGTCACACACTGGGCTGAGAAAGTAGCTACAGTGGATGTCCTCTAGGCTTGCCATGGTGGATAACTGGTGATAGCATCATTGCCTTCTGTTGGGGTTCTGGAGTGTCGGTGTGCCTCAGTGTGTGTGTGTGGGGAGGAGATTTAAACTGGATTACAGAAACATGTTCCAATCTTGGTTTGCAGTAGCAGTTGCCATGGCAACCTTACTCTGTGTAGTTGAGTTTTAACATTTGAGAGTTCACCCAGAAAATAAATTTGGTGTGAATGTGAAGTAAACTTGCTTATTTTCTGAATTCTGTGGATACAGATTATTCAGAAAAGCACACTGGTTTAGTTCACCCCACCCAGGAGGATGCTGAATTATTTACAGCACATGTCATGCAGTGAAAATTAGGCTATTTGAAAGTGTTGAAAGTGACTATTCAGAGTCTCCAGACACTTGAAGGTTTGGTTCTCTTGTCAGAACATCTTATTAAAATATCACGGCAAAGTACAATGGTGCTGTGCACAGACATTTTTTTTCCAATCCACTCCCAAATTTGATTGCACAGGACCACTGCTTGTGTCTGCCATTCTTCATGAAAGTTAGCAAGAGTCCTCTCTCCCAGCAAATCTGAAGGAGGAAAACCTGACATGAAGAGTCCAGTGACTAAATTTAAGTACAGCTCTGAAACACTGAGGTCATTGAGATTCTTACAGTATTTCTTGTCAATATGCAGCTTCTTTGAATGCACTACAGAAAACATGGTTAGCAAGATAGCAGATCTATCACACGAGAGCAGAACAGTCCAGTGCTGCTAGATTAAAAAATAATGGATCTTTCTTGAGATAAATGCTTGTCTGCAGAATTTCAGATGAACAGTAATCTCTGTGGATAAATTAATTTTTTTGCAGGTATAAACATCTGAAATAAGAGAACTCTGAACACTAACAGCCAGAATTTGCACATCTGGAAGATGTATACACATCCACAGAAATTCAGACACTGTCTTCAGCAGGTAGCTCCAAAATACTCTTCCATCCACAGCTCTTTTTTTCCCCTCTTTGTATTCATGAATATCCTTTAATATTCTCATGAGTTTGTCTGCTTTAGATTCTGATGAAAAAATAATCTTTTCAATCTAAGCTGAAATAGAATGAATTAAGCCTGAGCCACACTGATATTAGCATGTAAATGATGCTCATGGAGTCGGTACCATGCTTATTGTAAATGACTGTTACTATACAGTGCAATATTTTTCAGGGTCAAAAAAAAGACTGAATTTTTATAGCAAACGATTCTTTTCTCAGTATTCTTTTTACAAGTTATGTATTGTGCTGTAATGTTAAGCACATTCATTAAAAATACTTATGAAGCTTCTTTTTCCCCAGATCTCTCTTTGCAGTGCTTCCATACAAAGGTGCATTTTAAAGGATAGTCTACAGTTGCTAATCCCCAGCAATTACTCTTCATAATATCTTTCTGCCACCCAACCTAGACATATGTAAATATAGGACACACCTCACCAAGGAACGAGCTGTTTTCAGGTCTTTTTATTCCCTTTATGCAATCTCATTCTGCCTGGAAACACACTGAACTGATCCTGAATCCCCAAAAGAAGAGGGAGGCAAAGAAATAGCAAACAATGTGGTGACTGAGCTGCTTAACAGAGTCTCACCGTCTAATGTATGCAGATTTTTAGTTAATTTCTTCAGTCACTAGCTCTTCAAGTTCATGATTTTGTGTTTACAGGGAAAAACTTTCCCAGTCTGTTGATACAGATTATAAAACCTCTCTCTCCAGTCTGTGTCCAAAGTGTAGATGCCCTAAAAAGGGCTCAGTGCTCATGGGGTTCTGTTTCTGCTGGGCCTCATTGCACGTATGTTGGCAATTGCCACATGTGAGCTCATCTTATCTAACAAACTATGCAGGACTGGACCAGTTCAGTCCTTGTGTGATATCCTTGAGAAAACCCCAAGAGCACTAGAAAGTGTAAGTCACTGCTTGTTATGGGACTGCCCTCTGTTTGAACGGTTTAATTATTTATAGACAAGCAGGGAAGCTAGAATGCTGCATCCAGCCTAGCATGCTCTGATGCAGCTCACTCTGGGCAAAACAGAGTCTCCCAAGCTGTTGCTTCTATGGGAGGCAAAACCCAAGGGACCAAGGTGTCCCAAATACCTTACCTTTTCTGGAGGACCAGGCACCCAGGGCTCAGTGTTGCCTGCAACTGAGTCCAC
The DNA here is from genome assembly GCA_024606505.1 of Aquila spilogaster. Classification (NCBI taxonomy): domain Eukaryota; kingdom Metazoa; phylum Chordata; class Aves; order Accipitriformes; family Accipitridae; genus Aquila; species Aquila spilogaster. The sequence goes on along the minus strand of JANHGO010003405.1, from coordinate 24,899 downwards.
TGTTGCCTACAGTTATAAACAACTGGCAGAACAGGTGTAATTCAGTCCAATCCACAGGTCACTGCCTTCCTCATAAGCCACAGAAATATTTTCAGCTTGTAATTCAAGTATAAAGGAATTTTTATGAAAGTCCAGTCAACAGATTTACAGAGAAATCAAATGTAAGCCATCGTCATCATCCTAGCTACTTCTGTTAGGTTAGCAGCAAATTTATGAAGTGCCAATAGAGATTTCTCCCCTCCATTTGTCTAACAAAAACTGCATTTTCCCTTCCCCAACAGTCCCTCCTAACCCAAATGGAAAATCTGCTCACGACCCTAAATTAGGTAATTAGTTTAACCTGAGCAAATCAGCAAAGCATACCAAAGAAGCAGTCAGCAGTGCCTACCCAACTTCTCATGTCTATGGCCAACTTCTCATGATAATAGCAAAGGTAGAAATCCCCTCACGTGTCTTCCTCAAAATGGTTACTTAATTAAGCAAGGAAGGGCAGGTGGTGTTTCACATCCAGGACTGCCTGTATCGCTTGCCTTATCCTCTAATTTCAATCATACTTCTTCCTCTTTAGTATTCACTCTCAGGCTAAAGTATTTAGTAGACATAATCCTATTTCTTCCCAACTTTCGTTTTGCTAGGCTAGATAAGCCAGTATCCAGTAATCTCATCTCATTAGTTGCTCTCAGTTCCCTTATCACCTTGGTAGCTTTTCTCTTCTCCTATCAGTTTTAATTATTTTTTTTCTTATCTTTTAATATATAAAATGACTCTTATATTCTCCAGGTATTCATACTTAATGAACTTAACTTCCTCTTTTCTGCTGAAAAATACTTTGATTGATACATCACAGAAGCACAGCAATACAGAGCTGGTAAAGGACTACCTGGGACTCCACAGAGTCAGTTCTGTTCCCCTCTGTTCTTTGAGATTGAATTCCAGCTGTATCATATTGGTGGTCTTGATCTTCAGACATCAGTCCATACTCCATCTTCCCTGCTGCCTCTGACACAGCAACTCTGCATCTTATGAGTCCACGTACGACTCTTTATGCCCCTGTAATTCATCTTATTCCTGTTGCTCTAAGTCACAGAGTCCTCCAGTTCTCCCCAGATGACAGTCTTGTCCTCCTCAGAGTTACCAACTCTGTGCCACTTCATATTGCTGACAAGTGTCTTAACCTTACATCAAGTTCTTGTGCCAAGTTCAATAATGAGAAAATTGGATAGTGTTGGTTTCCAAACCTGTCCCTGAAGAACACCACTAACCTCACTTATCCTGACTGTTCCTTGACACCCTTACCCACTCACTGCTCTGAGTCCTCCAAGAAACCTGCTCACCTCATCACATAAATGTTTGCATCCATAACTTCAGCAGTGCTCAAGGCCTGTGAACTTCTTACTCACAGAAAGCATAGACAATAACTGTTAAGTATAATATTCTAGAGTCTTAATAAAAATGTACTAATGAATGGTAAAAGTACTAATGAAGGCAGTAATAACTAGATGAAGGTGAATATAGAAATTTCTTTGGTTTTAATTACTTCAAATTAAAAGTCAAAATATTGAAATGAGAACTTAGAAGGTATAAATAACTTTGGCTTGTTTTCTGGTGAATTCTAAAATAGCTGAACTACCTCTACTAAACGTAAATAATATTGAGAATAATGAGAATGATGGTTTCTAAGATGCGGTACTAAGAATAATAAATAAAAAAAGAAGGCCATGCGCTTGAAAAGCTCCTTGTAAATTGTTGTATAGTAAATATTTATTGACATTTCTTGTATCCTTCTGTATTTCTTACTCTCCTTATAAAACTTGGAAACAAACCATTTACGTGAACTGTAAGTGTGAGAATTTTGAAGCAGCTCATCTTCACAGGATATTACAGTCATAAATTACCTTTAAAAAACCTGGGCAGGAATCTGGTGTACAAATCAACACATCATTCAGTTATGAGGAACTAGCTCAATAACTACTATTAATGGGAAAATCCTTAAAGAGCATTAGCCAGTGAGTTCTCCTGACATTGCATTATAAATATTCAAAACACAAATTTTCTGAGAAGTATTAGCTGGTATAAAAGACAGTATGATATCTGGATCATGCCAGCCGTCATATGAAAAGGGAAACATTTTGCATGCGGCACTATTGTGTCTGTGAAAATTGCTGCCAAACTGCCACTGAAAACATCGAGACATCCTTTTATTCATTTTCTATTTATTTGCTAAACCACTTGTGAAGGTCTACAATCAACTGCCTCTTCTTCAATTATCTAAAAATACTATCCAGTGAAATTTTCAGATCAATTCATATTAAAACACAAAAACGCAGTTTTATGGCTAGAAAGCAATGGATTCTCAGATACATATGAAGCTTTGTGGTTCTGGATAGAGAACAGAAATACAGAGCTCATTTCTGTGGGTATTCCTTCAGTTGTTCCTATAGCTATGGCTCCCTATCTTTCAGAAACACTGCCTCATACTCCTTCCTGAGGGGCCAGGAGGCTCCAAATCAATGGCCCTCACACTTCCTCCTGTCAAGGGGTCACAGGTTTCCCTGACACTCTTTACATTCTTCATTGCTTGAACATTATCCTACTTCAACTAACATTTTGTTGAGCAAAACGAAGTCTGTTTCGTCTAACATTTTCTGCCTTGCCCATTTTACAGATGTATCCTCTGTTATTGGCATGAGGTGACACCTTTGGTGATATGCTGCAGACAGGACTTCAAGATACATGTAAGCCAAGGAAAACTTCTGGACCAGAGCTGAAGCTCTACCTTCTCCCCATTGGAGGTAGCTACCATTCATTTCCAGAGTCAAGATGTTGATGTTAATAATACTCCTTGTACTCTAGGATTCTAGCCTGAGTGTGTCTTCCTCACAGAAGAAAGCATTTCCTTCAAGGCGAGCTGGTCTCCAGACTTAGCTCAGAGGCACTGTCACCATAGCAGGGTCACAAAGCCATAAACCAGCTTCAGCAACTCTTCATGCTCCCCATGCTGGGCTGTGGGAGGGCTCCCCACTGGCTGACAGGAGGCAGAGATGGCTTTTGGCATCCCCTTGTTATGCTCACATTGAGAGCAGGGCCAGTCCCCACCATTTTGACTGTGAGCCACTGAGGTGTATAACTATACTATGGAGCATAGGCTTACACCAAAAATCAAGCAAGCCCTGTGAAAATGAATGAATGCAAACCATCTCACATCATGCAGTAAAATCATACACCAGTTACTTACTTCACAAAGCAGGAAAAATTTCAGTTCACAGGTTAACACTGTTGGATTTTAGCAACACGACTGGACACATGGGTACATGCTCCCTCACCTCCTGAGCCTGCACTGGCCAGCTTTCCAGTAATGACCTGAAGACCTCATGCATGCAGACATTGATTCATGAGCTGAATCCCATCCCAAATGTCCAATTTTCCTAATTCCAGTTTTATTTCTTTGCTAAATCACTGCTCACTGTTACCAGCTTTCTTCATTTCTGTGCCCCCCAGTGGGCAAGGGGCAAACATCCACCCACTGGGCTGGGGAGCAGGTGGGTGCCCCTGGGACAGCCCTGTGCTGAATACCTAAGAACAAACATGAGAGGTAAAGTCCTCTGAAATGTTGTTATTGGATGAAAATGTCCAGCACAGCAGCTGAGCCTGAGGTGAGAAGCAGGAACAGAGGTGGTTCTATGCAAATTTGGGGTGTTGCTGCCATGTCACTGGCAGCTGGAGGAGAAAGGCCCTGGAGGAGTGTGAGGAGTTGCTGCTGGCTGCAGGCATTGGGGTGGGCTTGTTGGGCCTGTTTTGTTCTGGGTTCCTTTCTATGGGAGCCCTGAACTTGAGTAGACTATTATTTTCATATTCAGGGTAACTTAAGAACAATCCACTTACCAGGACATATCTTTGGAGCAAACTGTTTTTCAGCACATTGATACAATGAGGGTGTCTGGTCCTCTCTAAATCTTGGCTCGTGGCCATAAAGAAGAGCTTAGAAGTAAAAAGAAAAGAAAAGCTTTGTTGCTTCTTCTGGCTGCTGAAAAGAGCTACTTGGATGTATGTGCGGAGTGGAACAGAGTCATTTCCTTACCATGTTTGGCCAGAGAAAGAGATTGTGCTGAACCCGGAAGAGCCGATCATTGTGCACTTCATGAAAACATTTTAAACATCTTTTGCCTTCCTGCTTCTCCCATCCCCCTTCCCTTTTTCTTTTTAATTATTTTTTTCTCAGTGAGTGAAGATACGTACACTTACATGTCATGTTTTTTGAAAACAGAAGGCTGAGACATCTCAGACACGTCTCACCAATTTTGTTCTTTTCTTATTCTGCCGTTGAGTCAAAAATGGTTAAAACACAGTGGAAACTGCAACAAATGCACCCAGTGCACGTACTGAGTAAAATGGGGAAAGAACCAAAGCAGCTCACGTGTGCTGCCTCAGTGAGGTCATGTTACAGTGGATACAAAACCAATTAGGGCACACAAGAAATTCAGCGCTGCGCATGAAAGCAGTAAACGCTGTGTGAAGGGCTGCTTAAAATGATGTGGTTTTAGCACTCTCTACATGAAAATGAAATTAGAATGCAGTTGTTTTTGATTTTCAGGCATAGCTCTGCTGGGATGTGTACCATGAGCTGAACATTAGTTTAAAGTGCCCTATCTAGGCTGCCACGTAAGGCATTTTTTCCTGTCTTATAAAAGGTTGGTGTCTCAAAGAATTCAAATGAGACTCACACCTCATGAGCTGGGTGCCTGTTACCGTCTGTTTTGCTCTGGCAGTGTCCATGGATGTACACGAACACACCAAGGCTGAGCGCTGGCACAGGCTGCCAGGTACCCGTGTGGCACAGGACACTGCTGCTAGCATTTCAGCCTTGTTCATCTTTGGGCTTCCCAGTGCAAAGGGGCTTTAGCAAGGGCTTGGTGAGTGTGATCAGAAGGAGAGACCTGTACAGGTGCAGCCACGGATGCCCATGAGATATGGCTGCTTAGCTCTGCTCCCCCGTGCCGGGTCATGCGTAGCTGTCTCCGTGCAAACCCTGTGCAGTGTAGCAGGAAGTCTGCAGTGAGAGGAAATCCATCCTTTTCCCAAGAACAGCTGCATGTGTTTTGGGGCAGAGCTTTTTTTTTTTTTCTTTTCTTTTCTCCCCCAGGTCTGAGGCTTGAGAAATTGTATCTGCTGCAGTACTCATTTCAAAATCTTGAACAAAATAAGTCCTCATCTACAGGGCAAGGACACACTTCTGCCCGTTGCTGGTAGCTCTGACTGCCCGCTGCCCGTGAGCAGAAGTGCTACACGATGAGCCTGGGCATTCTGTCCCCCTTCAGCCTGCTGCCCTGGTGTGACCCACCGCAGTGCACAGGCCTGAAAATATCCCCCTCCCTAGGGAAGCAGCTCATCTAGCTCCTACTAGGGGAACATTTCAACTGTTGGAGAGAATAGAGCAATTCATTATGAATAGTGATAATAGTAATAACAGCAGCAGCAATGGCAGCAGATTCCATTCAAGATGCTCCTCATTTAAAAGCTGTTAGCATTTCCTGCCTTAGTTTTAACATGGATGGCTTCTGGGAAGTTAAAGCCTATTGATTTCCCTAGGAATTGTCCCACTGTACACTGGGATTAGGAGGACACCCCTATGAGAACAGAAGCTTTGCAAGGCAAGGCTGTTGATGCCACAGTTCTGCAGATGCTGGTGGTCTTCCTCAGGCCATGTGCAAAGCCTTTGTCCTGCCTGAGCTGGAGTCAGGGATCTTCTGTGCTCCTCTGGGGAAATGGTGTGAGTGTAAGAGCTGTCCTCTGCAGCCCCTGCAGTGAGGAGCAAAGAGAAGGCCTTTCTCTGATAAGTGCTGATCCTATGCAAGGACAACATTTTCCAGCAGAAAACATGTTGAATTCTCCAAACATGTTTCCTAAGTATAGTATATGAAGAAGTGTCGCTCCCATAGCCATGCTAGGAGTTCCAGATGACTCTTGCATCTATTGTGTAGTTGGCTGCTGTCCTGCCTTGAAACCTCAAATATTTTCACAGGATGACAGTGAAGATTCCCAGACTGATATCCTTACAAACCTTGGTGGAACTCTCATGCCTGTGATAAGTACACTGCCAATAACAGGGACAAGATAACCTGGCTGCTGCCTGTATTTGCCCTCTTCATTCCATGTGAGGTGACATTCTGCCTTATTTCTTCACCCTGAGGCTCTGTCTGGCCTTCAGTTTTCTCCAATGCAGCCCCCATCACTTAAATTCATCCCCCATTTCCCCTCCTTTTCCTGTTTTTGCATGTTTTCTCCTCACTTCCTGTCACACTTCAGTGCTTCCCTTGCCAGCCCTCTGAAAAACTTGATTGGTGGTTACCGTCATGAGAGCAAGACAGCAGTGAGGCTAACCATCAGCCTTTGTTAGCATCCCATAAGCACCAAAAATGCAAGTGACCTTTTAAGGGAATGAAAGGTTGGTATCCATGGCCCAGTCCCACCACTGTACCTTTCACACAGACACAAAGGGGTGGCTCAAAGCCTGGTCCTGACCATAGAATTATAGAATTACAGAATGGTTTGAGTTGGAAGGGATCTCAGAGCCCACCCAGCCTCAATCCCTGCTGTGGGCAGGGCTGCCCCCCACCAGCTCAGGCTGCCCAGGGCTCCATCCAACCTGGCCTTGAGCGCCTGCAGGGATGGGACACCCACAGCTCTCTGGGCAGCTGTGCCAGAGCCTTACTGCCCTCTGAGTGAAGGATTTCTGTGTAACATCTAACCTAAATCTCTCCTCTTTTAGTTTAAAACCATTTCCCCCTGTCCTATCACTATCAGACCATGCAAAAAGTCCATCTCCCTCCTGTTTATAAGCTCCCTTTAAGTACTGGAAGGCTGCAATGAGGTCTCCCCGGAGCCTTCTCCAGGCTGAACAAGCCCAGTTCCCTCAACCTTTCTTCATAGCAGAGGTACTCCAGGACATCTGTGAACATTTTATTGTGGATTTAAAGAGGAAGGAGATCCGGGGGCAAGTGATACATCCACATGTTATTTATTTTGCATTTTGTCTTCAGTTTATCAAGTATTGCTCAGTTTATTGTCTGTCAGATTCGAACTGTGTCACCCGGGTGGCTGATGGTGACTCAGTGCAGCACCCTGCCCTGGGGCAGTGTTGCAGCTCCCACCAGCACAGCCTTCACCACAGGCAGTCCTAGGGACAAAAACACTGCGGGAGGAGACTGCAGGGACAGCCACTTGTGTACCTTTCTTATAGTTTCTGAGTCATCCTGAAAGTGGCCGTGGAAGTTTTCACTGTGCACTCACACAGCTGTTTGCACTCTGCGAAATCACCACCCTCTGCAGCAACAGGCCAAAGCCACCTTCCTAAGCCCTTGCAACAAACAGGGTGAAACAGAGGTGCTTCCAACAGAGCTGCCCCACGCCCTGACTCTTGTCACTAAATACAGCCTCAGGGTGTGTTTTTTCCTCCTGCAGCAGAGCTCTTGATCAGAGTTAAGGTGTTGCTCACTCAGGTACCTGATGCAATTGGCAGAAACTACAGGAGGGCTCCTTAAATTACCTATGATTCATCTCTCCATGAAGTCATACCCCTTTTGTGTTTATCTTTTTTATTGTTGGTGTTTGTTTTGTTTTGTTTTAATACTGTCTGATACTATATCAGTTCTTCTATTTTATTAGACTTACAGGTCAAGGGTTTTCAGCTTGTTTGTCATTGTCTTACCGCTCAAGAAAAAATTGTATGTCAGCTTGAAAGCACGAAATTTGGTTTCCAGTGTGGATTTCCGTATTTCCTATATCACATGTAATTCTCCAGGTGTCTGAGTGCTGACTGAGTCAGTGACGATATCCTGTGTTTATAACGAAGTATACATGTTCTCTTCCAAGCACACCCAAAGTTGTTCTTCATGGGCTCTCTCTGACTCTGTCATTTCATTGCCTTCCTGCATGTGAACCCTTCATCATTAGCCTAGCTGAGCTAGTGTTTATATATTATATTGCAGAACTCTGGGGCATAAAGGAATTTTGAGAGATCACAAGGTAGACAGAGTCAACTGCAGCTCTTAAAGTAAGAACAGATGTTAAGAGACCACAAGCTTGTACTGTCCCATGGCAAAAATCTTTGCCAGAGGAATACAGATCAGGGGCACTGGCTGGTATGGGTACAGGCTTGGGTCTGCAGCCTTAGGTAGTCAAGGGTGCCATTAGCTCCTTGGTATGTCAGGCCTTTGGGGGATCTTCTCTGTTCCAAACTTCAGAGTCAGATGGGTGTCCCTCTGCTAGTGGGAACTCCATGGTGGCCATGTGACAGCACAGATAACAAGGGATGCTAATGCTGAGGGAAGAATGTTGAAATGCAAGTAATACATTTGTTTGCCTTAATACAGCCTTTAAATGCATAAAGTCAAAGGACTGCCCTGTTGTCTTTGGTGCTGGTGAGCCCATTGTCTTTGCAAGGAGGCTAGCACTGAAACTGTTGTGTGACTGGGTGCTGCCTGCTGTGGACAACACCAGAGAAGATACTGTGGTGCCAATGTTCATCTTGCCCCTTGGAGAAAAGGAACAACTGCAGGCCAGTGCTAAGCAACACACATAGTGACAGAGCAAGGAAACTGTGTGATAATGAATAAATGAGATAAACTGTGTATAAATTGTAGGCTTCTGTTGCCTAACGCTCATGCTATCTGCTAACAGGCCTTGCTGGTCTCCTGCCTTCGTTTCCCATTCTAAATTATCATGGAATCATAGAATAATTTGATTTACAAAAGAGCTCTGGAGGTTACCTGCTCCAATGCCCCACTCAGGGCAGGGCAAACTTTGCAGTTAGATCAGGATGCTCAGGACCCTTGGTGTTCTTAATATATCCAGGGATGGAGGTTCCCAAGCCTCTCTGTTTCCAGTGTTTGACCCCCTTGATTGTCACAAGCTTGCTTCCGATAGCTACTCAGTTGCAGCTTGTAGGCAGAAAGAATGTCTCCATCTTCTCTGCAACATCTCCTTAAGCAATGCTTCCCTTCTCCAGGCTGAGCAAACCCAGCTGCTCTCTCAGCCTTTCCTCTTACATCATGTGCTCTGCCTCAAGTCATTTTGGTTGATCTCTGCTGGACTTGCTCCAGTATGTCAATGACTTTATTGTACCCCCCAAAATATTTTCCCAGCTGCAATTTCCAACCCTCCATTGTTTTCAAACTTGCAAGAAGATCAAGAATGGTTAATCTATTTATTTAAAGGAAATAAAAGAAAAAGTCATGCAAGGGCACGATCCCTGGGCTGTCTCTGCATTTAGCATTAGACAGATGGCTCACATTCCACCTGTGTCTCTAGAGGCAGATGCAACCCAGATCTAAATGGGTTGCTGCTCAGCTGCGGCCATGTCAAATTCTGAGCATATGCCACAACTGCTGGTGTGAAGGGGAAAAGGGGAAAATAGAGCTTTATGATCCTGCCCAACACCAGAGCTTCTCTGTAGTATATCCTAGTTGTTGTGGATCTTAAAATGATGGAAACATTTTCTGCAGTCATCTGTCAGATAAATAAGTCAGAACATTCATTAAGGACTACAGAAGAAGAGACACGGCATTGGCTATTTGTGACATGTTGAAGCTCATGAGGAAGTAAGGATAGAAGCAGTAGGCCACAGAGAGATGAGTACAGGAGGATGGGGGGGAGGACAGCAGTTTTATACATGCCTTGAACAATGGAACACTGTGGATGGCTCCATCTTTCAGAGGCAAGCATGATGCCTTGTCATTGGCTGTATGGAGAGCCTCAGCACTGCACTGCCTAAGAAGCAGATGCCTGGTCTCAGCTAAATGAAGTGCTGGGATCTCACCCTTGGACCTTCCAAACAGATGTCTTAAGATGTGTCCCCAGGGCCCATTTTTAATATCTCTGCACAGTCAATACGTAGTGATACAATCAATGCACAACAGCAAAGCATGATCAGCATCACATCAATACTGATGAACTTCATCCCCACGTACTCCTTAAATAGTACATCAAGAAAAGTAAATATTTGCAGAGATCAAATGTGGGCCATAATCTATGAAATATACCTAGGTTTCCAGAGAGAAGATACCGGGGAAAAAAACATGCATTTGTAGTGTGTCCTCCTGGCTATCTTTTACAGAGAAGCTTTCTGGTGCTTAACTGAATTCAGAGTCCTCTAATGTAACTCAGGTTGAGCACTCAGCCATAGTCATGCTCTGTCTTATTTTACATTCTCAGAAAATTTGAAGTTGAACTGTGAAAACATCTAAAAATGAAAAGTAATGCATCTAAACACACTGCTACATACTGCTGCAACAAGTATTTTGCCAGCGGTTGTACTACAGATGCAATCATTATATCAGTGGTGTCTTGGTAGTGGTCCAAGAATAATTGTACCGTTGCTACACATGACTCAAGAAAGAAGAATTACTTCTGTAGCTGGAAAGAACCAAAGGGCACCGCATCCATCTGTTTGCCTTATGGCAGGCTCAGCTTGCTATTTATCGTGAGCAGCATCGTTTTGAATTCTACCTTCTGTAGTTCACACCTCTTGTTTTGCCCCTTGGCAGGGAGCTGACAGCTCTGAGTCAGCCGTGCCCCGGGGTCCCCCCTCAAGCTGCCATATACTGCATGTCAGCAAGTCTCGCTGAGCACCCGGGAGTGGGAGACAAGGAGAATCCTCACAGGGTGCAAATGACATGCTTAGCGGGGCAGAGAGGGTGCAAAGCACACCGACTGTGCTGGTCTGGAGTTGGTTGAGCTCCGAAGGCTGTCACCTCTCCTTCTCCCTGCACAGAGCCCTGTGACGCAAGAAGAGAGGGGAATGGTAAAGTTACAAAGGAACTGGCTTACGGACAGGGAACAAATAGCTGCCAAAACTGGAAGTAGCATGTCAGTGGGAGGTTCACAGTAAATCTGTCATACTTAGCCTTCTTTCCTGCCACTTCAGAGAGGACTTTAGATCTGACTTCAGATGTGCCAAAGTAGCAGCATCTTCTCTGCCTATATAAGTATGCCTATATAAAAACATTCATCATTCATCGAGAGCTAGAGTCCCCAGAGGTTTTAGCACTGCAATAGCCAAATGACAGAGCACTTGCTGACTGCTTAGTACAAAATAAGGAGGAAAGCAGAAACTACCATTTGGCTACCATAGGTACATTGGCTTTGGCAAATTTCCAGCCTCAGTTCTTGCTGGAGGACCCCTGTCCTTATCCCCACCACTTCCCTTCTGCACACCACTATTGAGCTGGCACAAGTCTTCATGCAACTGCCTGGAGAGCTGGGGCATGGAAATGCTCTCTCTGGAAAAGAAAACATTTTAGGCTGTTTTTCACCCCTGTCAGGTTTACTGTGTGCGTTACCAACAGCTCTGCCAACTCAGTGGAGAAAACGGTGCTAGCCTGGGTGTAATTCAACAGGGTTTGAGGTGTGAGACAGATGCTGAACTACTTAAATCGTGTAACAGGTTGTCATTAACATGTAAACTTGGTCTAAAACTGTTGATACCTGTCTACCAGACTACTCTCTCAGACTAGATCTGCACTGGTATTCTTCTGAACAGGTAATTATCTGAGCTAGGCATCAGGCCAGCAGCTGCCAGCATGTGCCATTCTGAACGCTCAAGTCCCAGTACTGGTGCTCCTCACACACTGATGCTAAGCTGGGGATACTTGTTTCTGGGTAACACTTAAAAGAAGGCAAAGACTTTTTAATCCTTTTCAGTCTGCACACTTCTAAAGCTTTCTCCATGCATCAGATTTCAGTGCTTGATGTTCTAAAGTACCATTTTGCCTGGTTTCCAGGTAGAAAAAAGGATGCCAAGTACAAGTCCTTGTTCAAGAGAGCTCTCTTTGTTTGAAGGCCTTGGGCTGCATTTCCTCTTTTGTTTCATTAAATTTCTCCACCAACAAATAGCTCTCAGTATGTTAACCCTCAAGTTTTATTGAAGTCTGATGGCTAATGATTCATAAAAATGAGCTTCTCTCTGTACCTTATCAAACAAAGGGCAAAATGTCCAACACAACTACCCAATCATACGGAAATGGTTTCTAACTACCTTGGGGATAACTATCTGTAGGATCAGCTAATGAGAACAAAACTGACAGGGAAGTTACAGGTAAAAACGTGTAAAAAAAGTGGGACTACAGAACCTAGATTTTATCATAAGTGACACAGGAATGTCATAGAGTAACTGGAAGTTTTGGTAACTATGAACAAAGGGACAAAGAGAAAGGGATCTGAGAATTCCTTGTAACACAAAAATGAGCTGAGCTGTCTATATAAATAGACAAAAATTGACTAAGGTATAGACTGAATTAAGCCTACATTGAATTACCTACTGGAAGAGATGAGATAATGCTCGTTCCCCAAGCCACAATAATACCTATGGATTTCATTGCACTTGATAGACTCTGGTGGATCCATTTTTACAAATTTGTCCCAAACCCAACTTTTAAACACCCAGTAAGGACAACTTCACAGAATAGCTAGAACTACTGCAAGCCAAGGTTTCAAAGCATGTATGTGTCTGAATGAACTGAGAGCTTTTGCAAATCTGTGCCTACCTGTGCAAGCTAACTCATTTCCAAGGGCCTATGTGAATATAACATAAAAATGGGCATGGGCACCCTGGGATCCTTTAGTTTAATGGGAGTGCAAGAATCTGTCCTTACAAACCAGCTGACCATAAAACATTGTAAATCAAGGAACATATGTGAATAAACTCAAGAACAGAAGGGAAAATGAAGAAGAAAGCCATACTGATAAAAGCAGTAGGGGTAGGTAAGCGGTAAATAGGATATATAAAGATACATATTGTCCTATATGTGCTTCACATAACTATGAGAGTCTATACTTAGAACTTCCTAATTTAATGCTCCATGGAGCCTAAATACATGCACTGCTAAATGCAGCATTCACCCAACACACAGACCTATATGAAATAACCCTACTAAAACAACTTCAGATCATTACGAAAAAAAAACCAAGATAACGGTTTGCACACCAGCAATTAGATTTTTTACATGGGAGATCAGCAATGCACATTTTAGTGCTCTTTTAAGTTGCTGGGAGAAAATTAAGACAACACAAAGATAATGACTGTAATGGCCCTTGATATTTGGTTCATTTCATGGGTAATTTATGAGATACATCTTTTATGACATTTTTACTGAGATTGCTTTGCCTAAAGTGGACTAAATTTTTGTGTTTTCACCACAAAGTCAAAAGTTGTAATCAACCAAATAACATCCATGTATTTCAGTATTCATAAGAAAAAACAACATAGTATTGTCCTGTTCCAAATGTTATCTTCTAACTGATGGAAATCATAGGTAATATTGGTGCCTGTTGAAATTATATTGAGAATATGAATCATAGGAGCACACTGCACAACAAAGGTGTACTTTTGTATCATGCAATTTCCACAGATGCTGTAAAATGTCTGGATGTTTACCATCAAGGTAAACTAACTATGGGTCTTCACCCAGTAAAGAATAGGTGAAAAAAGAGAGGTAGCATTAGAGGCATTTAAGATGTAATGAGGAAAAGGCAGAAATTAATTTTCAGTCCTGTTATTTTGCTGCTGGGATATGACTTCCTACCGTGTAACAAAATCACTGGTCATAACTGTGAAAAGTATTACGAAGATGAGAATAATAAAACTTGTGTATTTGAACCTTCTTTTAGACCTCATATATTCACACCTGTTTTCTGGAGGTGGTAAAGTATGTATAGTCTTGTCAATTAAACCACTGACTGAGTTAAAAGTGTGGGTTTTTTCAAAACTCATCATTGCCTTAAGGGATAATGCAAGACTGACTGAATGTCTGAAAGGCAAAGAACGAACACAAGTAGACCTTGAGGGAATAGAAAGGGAGTGCCTTATGTGTGTAAGTGTTGAGTTCAAAACTTTTGTCTAGCTCAAGACAAACCTTGATTTAGACATGAAACATTTCACTGAGCACTGATCATGAAGCCTCAGGCTACCTTCTTATTTTGGTGAGCATGTTGCTTGATGCTGAGGGGTGAGAAGAGGAAGGGCTGCTGCTCAGTGGGGACCAACCTCCTCACCTGTAAGACACAGGGATGACAATGAGGAAGGAGCCATTGTTGCCATCGGAGGAACATCCTTTCCCTTCTGCTTCTTACAAGGTTTGTCTGTGTCTGCTCTTTTCTTCACCAAGGCCAGGCAGTAAATGAAGTGCCAAGTTTCAGAGTGGATAGTCCACAGCTCTGCCAAGCTCCACCCATGGAGCCATCCACCTCCAGCCAGTCCAACTGAGGATCTGAAATGTACCCACAAAACAAAGAGTATAATAACAGATTCTTATAAGAGTTTCTGTTCCTTCTACTTAAGGCTGGTTTAGTGATCTACCTTCTGTGCAATTCAAAAGACTAAAATTAGCAAACAAGTTCCCCTTATAGCCAGTAGAGATATCTACAGGAGCAAGCCAAACATCTCCCTACTTGTTGAGATAAAACTAAAGCATGATTTAGCATCAGGAACATTTGTCAGGCTGGTCAAATACATGGTAATTCTTAAAATATTAACAAGAATGGCATACACAAGTTAACAACTTTTCTCTCTTATGTATATAATTTGCCTTAAGCTATAGTATAAACACTGATTCAGATACTGCAAAATTATGCTGGTGATATTTCTTTATCACTGTAGAGTTTGTATATTCATAAAGACACAAGTAGGTTTATCTGTTTCATTGGAAACACTGCTTTGCACATGAGGAAGAAAAGTCTACTTGTGATATGTCCTTCTATGTAAATAATAACGTGTATAAACTGTGCCAAATTTGTAATAATGGCTGTCAAAAGGAAGGATCGTAGCTGAAAATACAAGAACAGAGGCTGAAGGTGATGGACAGTCCATTACCAGAGTAAAAATCCATATTTTACATCTAGTGAAGAAGCAATCTACAAGTGCCTGTTAATATGAAGACATTTCACAGGGAGAGGCTCAGACTTCATTATATCTGTTGAAAGAATTCCGTGTATATGGCTGAAACTCAGCATACTCTTATAAATAATTCACATGTGCAAAGAACAAAGCCCTGGCCCTGATCTGATAATAAGTTGATTTATTGGCACAGAGAAGAACAGGGTGCTGAATCCTGCCAAATCCTTGTTCATCAGTGTGGTGATGGTCTGCGTGATTAGTCCCACTGGTGACTGCCCACTTTGCGCAGCCCAGTGCATACCTGCCCAATAAACAGCCCTCCCCACAAGGGTGTGCAAGGGTGTAATCTGCTAGAGATTTCCTTATAATCATGAGCCATTCATTAGCTTGTTCTCTCTGGCGGCCTATTTTCTTTTAACACTGATAACACTTTAGAAAGTTACCATGCCTGAAGCCATGTATGATTAAGAGGCCCATAATACAGCACTGATGTAAGCTGTACCACTTCTGTATAAAAATCAATGTGAAAATTTTAAAGCAGGTGTCATGTACTCCATGCTATTCCAGTTTTCTATCTGCGTTTTAAAGCCAAGAACACCTCTGGATATAGATCTGTGAGAATGATGATGGGCAAGATGCTTTGTCCCAGGAAAACACGTACTTCAGGTAATGTCCCCTTTGCGGTCCCTGTGCCATCACAAAACAACAGAAATGACCTTCACCTCTAGGCCCCTGGCCAGAGATTGGCATGAAGAGATGGCCTTTCTCCATGTCTTTTTCTGTGGAGACATGCAGAAGGCCACCAAAGGCAAGGCCCTAGCTGGGGCTTGTCACTTCTCTGGCTGCATTCAGTTGAAGATGTGGTGTCCCACTCTGTGTCCTGCCACTCTGTTTTGTTGCCCAGTCTGGAGTGGGTTTCCATGAAGTCCTGAAGAAATGCCATAAGGCTCAGCCACTGTACCAAGCAGTGAATGGGGAAGAAAATCTCAACAAAATCATATGAGCTTGCATTTAAAAGCACACTCCCACATGGAAACTGCATCTTCTTTTTTTTTTTTAAATAAAAAGGGGGTCTGACAGGAGAGCAGTCCCCTGTCCCCGCTGACTATAATGAAAAGCAGCAGCAACTTTTCCCTGGCCTCTGCATCTAGCTTTCATACGCATTTGCCTTACAGTAGATGCCACTCCCACTGCCTACAATCTGTTAGCATAGCCCTACTGACAAGAAGGACATACAGTTCTCCATGTTCCTGCTGTGCAAGATAAGCCTGTGGTACTGTTAAAAAATGTAATTGATTTCACTGGCACGGGCCAACTTGCTGCTCACAGGCAAGATAGTAAAATAATTTAAATAAATCAGTAATTTGATATGAGATGGCAACTATTAATATGCGATACTGCAAATCCCTGATAAACAATTTGTAATGGCTTCTCTGTAACTTCAGCCTCCTTCTTTTTTTCTCCTTCAATACATACTGCTCATGTATACTTGTCTGAGCACTCCTGGAAGATGACATGTAGGAAAAAAAGATACACCGAGACATAATTACACCGGTATATCTATAAGAAAAGGCCTAGATGTTTCAAATGTCAGTAGATCTGAAGATGTGTGGGCAGGATTTACAACACTAGTATGTTGCCACTGGTTACTGACTGCATTTTTAACCTCCCCACTGCTGGCTAACTGCATGAAAGAGGAGAAGGCTAGGGACTTACCGCTAGAAACAAACAAGCTCATTTCGAAAAATACATACATATGAAAAATTATTGCTGTGAAGCTGAGACAAACAAGGGAAAGGAGTGTATAAAGGTTAGATAAGAGCTGTTTCTTCCTGCTGGTCAGCCCACACAGTACTTGATCCTTCCCGTTTGCTGGCTTGCTGCTGCTTCCTCTGCTGGGTCAGCTCCTAGGAACTAGTTCCATCCATTAGAGAAAGAGGGGAAAGGAAAGAGTGAAGCTTTTACACAGAGTATTTTAAAGGCACAGACACCCGAGGCAGAAGATATACGATGGAGTCCCCTGCCAAAAACTTGGCAGCAAACTGTTGAGAGCAAGAGATTTGAAGACACCAGTCTGGCAGACGATTCGATGGATAACAGCATCAGAAATACAATCTGACGTAGGGAATAGATGCTGGCAGGGTGGCACAGTTTGGGTATGACGAGTGAGGGCAAAAAAGAAGGCCAAGCTTCCTGGGCACGTAACAGTGGCATTATTAGGAGGCTCATCCAGAGGGAGGGGAACAAACGTAGGGAAGGAACTGGGATTTGGCTTTGATAAGGAAAGAATATGTGAAAGGAAATTGTGGGTAGAGAGGACTTTGATACAGGTAATTACTCTCCATGTATCATGCAAAGATAAACGTAGGGCATACTCCCATTTCATCTGAGAAGCTCTTGTGGTGACAAGTCCTGCATGAGAAATTCTGTAGAAGCTATTGTCATAAACTGAGGGAACAGCAGGAGACTAAAACCACAGTATTACCCTTAATTAGGCACTCAAATTAAAAAAACGGCTTGACTTGCAGGTGTCCTACACACCTAGACAACTCACTGAAATGAAGGCCACCACAGCTGCTCGGCACCTTGACATGTCAGGGGTGCCTTTAACTTCAGCAAGGAGAGAAATGTCTCAGGAAGCTGTGAGGATTATTCCTAAACATGCATTTAGTATTCACTCAGGCCAGCAAAATGAAAACTGTGAAATCATTCCTCAGAATAACATTTGCTGTCTTTTGTTGACCTGGGAGACAAAATGTAGACAGATACAGCCAGCGTGGCTTTTGACAAAAGCAAAATTTGTGCCTGTCATCAGCTCACACAGTCCAGCTGAAAATGACAGAGAAGAGCTCATTCTCATGCTGCAGTGCATGTGATCAAATAGCCCTGTTTCATTTAGAGAACTTTCTGAGAATGCCAGACTGTTCCTAGTTTTAACCTTTAAAATGCAGCATAGACTCTCAGAGTTACACTGGCATTTCTCAGCATAACCCACACCTCCCACATACCGCAGAGATGTCTTTAACAAGCAGAGTATCAGGGAAGCAGCCGTACATGGGTATGTACGGTCCATGAACCTATGTAAAACACTGCATCTCTCCCAGAAAGTATTTTCACCTATAATCCTCTTGGCATCACACTAACACTTCATGCTGAGAAGTGGTGTCATCCATGATAGACTCACTCGTGCTAACAGCTTGCTTCCTCTTTCCCTCTCCATTTAATGCTAGCAAACCAAAGCAAACCAAAGACCAAGAGCAAAGCAGGCAGTAGACCTTTGTGTGTCTCACAGAGTGGTAATTAAAGTCTCTCAGAAAACAAATAATACCATTAAAAATAAACCTGAAGCTCTTCCTGGGAGTGTTGTGCTCTGATATGAGCAAGCATCAGCTGCTTCTATAGATGTGAACTTTGCAGACGAAACTGTCTGGGATCCATCTATCCTGCCCTAACATGTCAGAACAGCAGCGTATACATCCTGCTGTGAGATTTCTTACTCTTAATTAACAATGAGACAATATGGTGGGACTAAAGTAATTTTTGTCTTCATCAACTCACTTCATTTTGTTTCGCTTTGTTTGCTTCTGCTAGGGAATAGGTATGTTTGTGTTATGCTAATCATGCATTTCTCATGGAAGTCATTTAATACATCACCACTGATACTTTTCTATAGGACCTTCTAGTCCTTGATCTAATCTAAGCACAAGATTTTTTATAGATCTAGGCATCAGGCTGCCTATCGAGAAAAACCTTCATACACAGTGTAGTAAGTAACCTTAATCTAGTAATTGGGTTCTTTAAGTCATGTTTTTGTATATGAGCTGGTTTACCCCATTCCTAGGACTTGTAGCAGCTGTACACCCAGCACTGAGCCTGGATTGGTAAGGTTTTGGCCGATCTTTACTTCTACATACTGGTAAGGCTCAACCATTTTACAAGTTGGCTGAAACTTAATAACCAAGAGCTTCACTGACTGCAAACTCCCTATGAAAAAAAGCCATATTGCCAGTGTACAAAATATGGAATATATTTTTCCAGTAGGTTCCTTGAAATATATTTTTCAAAAGAAGATCCAGGATTAAAACTGGAAACCACAAATTAACTAGAAAAGAAGATTTTTTTAACAGTCTATTCCAATTCAACTAACCAATCCCCCTTCCTCTTACAAAGTTTTATTTCCACTGCTGTTCTTCTTTAAAGAAATTTCATTAAAAAAAAAAGTTCAGTGTGCTCCTCCTGACACCAGAGTGGCAAAGAGATACCAGTGCCACCCACAGTCACCCACTGATCTCTAGGCTGGTCAGCAAGAGCACAGGATGACTCAACATCTGGGCACTCCAAAGGACACACAGAGGCAAAGGACACACAGAAGGGAAGGGCTCAGGAGCTTGTATGACAGGCATACAAGAGCCCATGGCACCCAAATCCAACAGCACAGAGCCAGCACCAGCCCCAAGATGAGCTGGAGTTGGCTTGGGTTTGAACAACAGCTTGCAGACCATCTTGCCATGAAATGAAGTGACAGGGAAGCTGAAGAGCATATTAGAATAAAAGAAGGCTTGGCTGCCCTGGACAGTGTCCTGGGGATGCCCTTTGGGAGAGCGCATTGTGGTATTACCACCAGCACACTCTGCAAGGCGTCTCTGTGAGTGACTGCCCACATGATTCCTCTTTACAAGGACCCAAAATGGAGCAAATAAAGCTGCTGTGAGTCCAGAAGGTGGTCCACACATCGAAGGTAGTTTCTTGTTTTGGATCTGATTTCACCAGGTCTGTGCTCAGGAGTCAGCTCTGTTAGCGCAGGAATCATTCCATCACTACGCACATCCTCATATCCCTGGTTTTATGACAGGCACCAATGTGTTACATCCATGCCTGGAAAAAATAATTGTGAACAAGTACGAACAGGTATCCTTTTTTCCTGCTTTCCTGGACATCAAGGCCTAAACCATATCTTCTTTTTATCGCCTGAGTTTGACGTGGCCACATCCTTCACAAGTGGTGGAATCACACATACGACATCCTGGAAATGACTTAGAGGTTTTTTTTTTTATTTTTATGCCTGTTTTACACCTTGTTTTGATCATTCTAACTCCGTAGTCTCAGAGATGACCATAAAATCCTTTAAGGCTGACCTAGAATTAGCTTTCATTCATAGTGTTGTCTGATACCAAATTAGGATCTTTTGGAGTGGTAAGCAAGTACTGTGAGCCCTTTGCCAAAAAGTTGCAATTTCCATCCCTAAGGAAATGTTCTGCCCCGTCAGACCTCATCACATGTATAATCCTGACTGCTATTCTCACTTCACAGTGGGTCAGTCTCCCTTCTGAGAGGCAATGCCCAGTTTGGGGGAAGGAGGGAGAATATCTCTCTGTTGGCTCAGTTTTCTCTCAGAGGCCAGATGACACAGTGCAGGTGAGGTGAACCAAGATGCATAAAAAATTAATCTAGCTAGTGATTTCTCAGGTTATAATGTAGCTCCCAAATTTTCAACATCATCTTGCAACAAAATCTAGCTATGTCCAAGTCCTTAAAAATAAATTCCACAGCTGTAAGTGATAGCTCAAAGAAATATTTCTCTGTTTCAAAGTATCTTAAAATACAACCAAAGTAAAATATGCCATGTTACCTATGGTTAGATGTCATACAGAAAGGAAAATCCATTAGAGGAAATCAAACATAAACTAGGACTTAAGAAAACTTACTAAAACCTTAGGTGAGATTTGAGTCATCTGGGAGCCTGGATTTCATCCTTTCAGTCTAGCAGCAAGTAGATTGCAGTGGGTTCAGCGCTCTTATTTTAGAGAACTGAATGCTGCTGCTGTAGCTTCGAAACACCAGAAAATATTAGGGATAAATACATTATTATTATGGTAAATATTATAGAACATGAAAATGCATTCCTCTCCTTGTTTCTTTTTCTTTTTACTTAATTTTCCAGCACACCTTTAGCCATTTTGTGAGTGTACTGAAAATTCATACATATTATACAAACAAAGGGCACTGCGAAGGTCTGTTAGTGAAACACACTATGTCTACAAAGCCACACGAGATTGTTTTCAGGCCCAGTTTTCAAGCCCTGGGCCCGACGCCAAAGATGGGTCAATGGTAGCACTAGATGATCTTAGTGATCTTTTCCAACCTGAATGATTCTATGATTCTATATAAAATGATTGCAATGGGAAAAGTTCCTTTGGCACCAAGAAGTCTTTGGTCAATGTAGTGATGAATTTTTTGTTCAAGGCGATCTTTTGATTTAAAATGTTGTGAACATTTGAGGACTATTCAAATATGTTTAATTTAGAGTGAATACATCAATTCATTTGCAAAATACTTGTGAATGAAAAACTGATGTTAAGTAAAGGATAAAGCCATAGCTATCAGAAAATCTGAGGCCATAGGATTTCTGAAGTTAAAATTACAGTAATTAAAAAAGATGGCAGTTTTTACAGTCTCACCTTGCCATTCTTTCCTTAAAATGGCCTGAAAATAATACTATAGATACTACTCTGCTTTGCAGTCAGAATCCTTTTATTGTGAGGGAGCAGTGGTTGGAGAGTCTCCCAGTTGCCAATTCTCATTACATTGCATGGATCTCATCATGCTTGACAGCTTTCATAAAGCTGTGGCTCCAGGAGACTGAAAAATCTCCTGAGAACCTCTGCTTTTGATTACAAGGAAAAAAAGAATATCTCAGTCCTCGTGATTGGAGAAGAGAGATAAAAAAAAAATGTATCTTTGCTGTTCTCCCAATATGCTGAAAGCTTATTAACCCGAAGGCAAAATAATCATCTCTCAGAACCCACAATGAAAAAATATGTGTCTTTTTTTCTAGGCAGGAAGAAGAGAAAGTCAGAGAGGAGTCTGACATCGTTTAAAACCTGATAAAAGCACTGCTGAAATTCAAGCCATTAACTTCAGCTGAAAACAGAGAGAAGAACGAGCCCTTTCTTGTCAGAAGTCACAGAATTTTGAAAGAGGTGCATGGTAAAGAACAGAGCTTTTTAAGAAACCATATCACAGGGACAGTAGCAAATTAATCCGTCAGACAGTGTACAAATAACAGTGAGATACCGCCTGGAATCGCCTGTCTACAAATTAACAGAATAGCCTCTTTTTGTTTACGATTCAGCCACCCTGCCTGTTGAATTCAAAATGCCCAAAGCTGCCGCATCAAATGATCCGACGGCGGGCGGCTCTTCCAGCCCGCCATAGGTTGCTTTGCATAGTCATCCTACTGCCGACCAACGAATAAGCAGCTGCTACACTTTTGATGTCTTCACACCCCTTTCGGTGTCGGCCCTATGGAATCGTTGCACTGCACACTGCATTCTCAGTGTGTTCGATATGATGTGTGCATTGGCGCATAGCTCCGTATTAATGGAATCGTTTCCTTCAGCAGCTGTATGCAGCAGCCGTATGTGATACAATACACAATAGGAACTGCTCATTTCTACACTGTTTCTAGGGAAGTAAAGGGTTACTAGGGGAAGTGTGTTTTATCACACATTCAGCATTGCACAAAAATAGTCTAGAAGACCAAAACACTTGCATTAAAGTCTCGACATTTCTGTAATTAATTTTAGTACCACAGGGATCTATTTTGGATATTGTTAGCATCTGCTGTCTGCACAAGGTATACTGAGTTAAAACCACCTTTGGAGATGCAGGAAAGAGAGAAAATCACTCCTCAGCTGCAGGGCAAAGAGCAGCCTGGTGCTGGGGGCAGGGAGCACGTCAGCCTGGGTCTCTCAGGGCTGGAGAATGTGACTGCACGGCTGCTGAGATCAGAAACCAGACGTGCTTTTCTTTTTCAAATGACTCTTTTTCATGACCAAGTTCTCAGCCATACATTTTTGTTTTTTTCTGCTGGTCAGTTTCTTGCCGGTGAAAGTTTCCAGTCTGAGAGCCAAAGAGATTAGGCACCTTTATTAGCACAGCCCAGAATATTACGATTGATCCATCCAAGACTTCATTTCTCATGCAACCAACTGTACTGGTTGTCATGTTTGACCACTTCAATACTACACACGCAGAGCCTGGAGAGCATTGACCATCTCCTCTGAAGCTATGAGAACAGCTGAACAAGGCTAAGGGACGTGGTTTAGTGACAATACCAGTAGTAGGTGGACAGTTGGACTAGATGATCTTGGAGGTCTTTTCCAACCTTGGTGATTCTATGATTCTGATTGCTCCAGGAATCCCTGGATTTGACTACATAGTGGCTGGTGGTACCCCTTGGCCACTCCTGGCACCTGATCCACTACAACCAGAAGGCCTCCCATCTTCTTACCCAGTCCCACTGGCCTATGGCACACACTTTCCTTCACTCACCCAGAGCTATGAATATCTAATGCTTTGCCTCTTTTGGAAATGCGCTGCTTTGGTTTCCTTTGCATAGGTGAATCCGCAGTAAGCGAGTGCTTGCTGCTACTCTTCTGAGCACGTACAGCCCATGCCGTATGCTTCTGAGGTTAGTCATGTTATTTCCTGTGCTACCTGATTACTATCAGTAGCTGCAAGTTGGCCGTTTAATTGACTTTTCAGAAACTCAGCTTAAAGGTTTCCTGTGCCTTTCCCACTGTACAAGGGGAACAAAATGAAAGCTTAATACATTTACCATCACAAGAAATGGTTTGCTTTTTTTCCTCAGCTCATCCGCTTGAACTGCTGTGAGGTCCCTATGCCATCAGGACTTCAGAATCTTCCCATGGACTGCATGAAAACCTCTCAGGCCTAAATCCCAGCTTACCACCAAACACACGGTTCTCCAGGTTCTCTGTCACTGGGGCTGGGGCCACGCACACAGGGCTCCAGGGCTGCCCCCTCTGCCAGACCCAGGCAGGGGAGCCCCACCACCCTCACCACCATCCCCACTCAAGGACCTCAAATGTAGCAACCAACTCAAGTTGGTTTATATACTTGGATGCCCACATCTACGCAACCTCCCCAAACCTACCATCAGCAGCCTTAGCAAACCCAAATTTAACTCATTTTTGCTTTGCAAGAACTGGTTGAAACGAATACAGGCTCAGCCCCTAAAGATACAACCAAGGCACTGCAGAAACACACCACGCTGCTGTAGGCCTGACATCTTTGTCCTTAAGGTTGAATTGCTAAAAAGGACTACGACTACTCCCGCTAACCTCCCTGTAAGATATTTTACCCATTGTTATTCACGGTAAAAACAACCAAAAATCATCCCAGGCCTGAATGAACCACCAAAAACCAGCAATGAGTAGGGCTGCTATTCACATTATAGAATGTATCATAATCTGAATTTTTTTTAATTACTTTTGCCCCCAAATGATTAATTTTGAATTAGGAGGAAACTGTAGCTTTATATTCTTCTGTGCCAATTCTTAGGATCAAATAGCCTTAAAGAGATCATAAAAGTGCTTAAAGCATGACCAACAGTTTAGTAAAATGATTTCAGTTGGCACAGGACACCATCCACTAAAACAGCTTTAGGATATTAAATAGCCAACAGTCTTGGAATGAAAATTAATTGAATACTGTTCAGCAGAACGAGTTGTATTAATTAAACCCGCTATGGATTTAGACAGCCGAGGTTGAATCTGTGCAGCAATACAGAAAGGTTCTTACCAAAGGAGCTCCACTATGGGTGTGGCAGAGCAAAAAAAAAAAAAAATTAACCTAATTTTTGCTTTTTAACAAATCCCCACGTAAATATTAAAGAAGTATTTAAAGCGATGTACTCACATGACAACCAATTTTAAGACATGCAATGTTTAAATGAGATGCTCTAAGAGCGAGAGCTTCATGGGACGCAAACGCATCTATTGCTGAGAGCACGTTATCAAAACCTGAGAATGGCGATGGAGGTCTGGATCATCCCCAGAGGCTTCCTAGCATCCTCAGCACCGGCTCTTATGCTTCACATCCTTTGATACGCTTCTCCAGATAGAGGACAGAAATACCATCCAGGTTTTAAAACATTTTATTTGCATATTAAAAAAATTGTGCATTCCAATAATTAAAATCATTTGAA
>JANHGO010003404.1:0-27239 GCA_024606505.1 Aquila spilogaster | reverse complement strand
CCTCTCCTCACCGCCACCTCCCTTCAGAGGCGGCTGCGGTGCCTGCGAGCGCCGCGCCGAGGGGCGATGCCCGCCGGGCCGTCCCGTCCCGTCCCGTCCCGTCCCGTCCCGTCCCGTCCCGTCCCGTCCCGGGGAAGCGAAGCCGAGCCGAGCCGAGCCGAGCCGAGCCCACGCGGGCACGTACCGCACGGCCCCACACACCGCGCCAACGCAGCACCAGCCCTGCTCCTGAGGGAGAGCGGCGCTGCGAATGGGGCGCGCACGGCTGCTCTGATTGGCCGCGCTCCCAGCGGCGGCCGCTGATTGGCTGCGGCGGTGCCGGTGGAGGAAGGTTCTGGAGGCCCGGCGGGTGTCATGGCGGCTTCCACATTGGGGATGTGAAAGTCCGTGTGAGAAAGTGAGCTTGGTGTTTGAAGATGTTGTTTCTTTGTGAGGTACAGAGTGCTCTCTGGGGCCTCTTCCAAAAATGGCCTAGCTAGCAGTTGCAGGTGATTTGGGTGTGTTTTTCATTCTGTGCTGCTTTTCTTAGGGGCCTGTTTGTGCCCTGGTGTCCTTTGCAGAAGCTCTGTGATGAAGGAGGGGGGGGACTTGATTGGACTTGATTCTGCTGGGACTGTTTGGGTCCTGCTTCCTGCTTCAGTTGTTTACAACAAGAAAACATAGGTGCCAGGCTCCTCATCAGCAAGATAAGGGGAAACCGGAGGAGGAAGCTAGGAGAGCAAACTCCTCATCAGCAAGGCCAAACATGGATGCCAGGCTGCTCATCAGCAAGATAAAGGGACCGTATGCTAAGGAGTTCTCGGAAATGTAATGAATATGTGTACAAATTCCAGGAAAATCACTGATTATGTATTAGTTCTGCCTATATCTGTACCAAGCTTTTGTCCTGATGTATGCAAGTTCGGAGGAGCGATCCCCCTTGCATCCAGCTCTGCGCAGCGCTGATTAAAGCATACCTGACTTATAACTACTTTGTGGTTACAGAGTTTGATTCCGCACGTCAGTTTGGCTCCCCAGGTGGGACACTCTCTGTCCGGCTGCAGGACCGGCTGAGGAGGGGGACGCCTCAGGCGCGCCCCGAGGCTTCTCGGAAGGGCTCCCCTTCCTCTTCTGATCACTGCGGGGATAGACAAGGAGCATCTCTCGGCGGACCAGGTGTGTGTGTAATGGGAACCCGGGAATGAGGGGAACCCGTAAGTCGTGAGAGCCGTCCTGCGCTGGGCATCGCCGTCGTGCTGCCCCTGGTAGTGAGCTCACAGGGTAGGTTTGGTTGCCGGCTGGGTAGGAGAAAAGCTCCCGGGAGGGAGTTCCTACGAAGGGGACCTGTAAGGCGTACGCGTGGAAAAAGAGTGATAACTGTCGCCTGGGTGGTTGGTAACAGGGGATGTTGTTAAATGAGAACGTGGATTTTTGCGGCCATAGTAGCAGGAGTCACAGGTTGTACAATTGCTGTTACCGTCTGCTGAAAATGTTCGGTACCGTGTATTTGAACTGTTGATGCATTAACTTCTAAATACTAAACACAGTAAACTACTAAATAAAAGTTCCTCTTTTCCTTTTTGCCAGGACACACTGAGTGCTAATTGGCTGCATCCCAGTTACAAGCACGTTATGATTCTATGGAAATTGTATTCACAATAAGAAGCCTTATTGAACAGAGTCCTTACAGTTGGAAGGGCTCTTGAAATGTCATCTAGTCCAGCTCCCTGCACTGCACAGGGACAACACAGCTAGATCAGGTTCCCCAGGGCCTGATCCAGCCTGGCCTTGGAAGTCTCCAGGGATGGGGCGTCAACCACACCTCTGGGTAACCTGTGCCAGTGCCTCACCACACTCACTGTAAAAGACGTCTTCCTTATAACCAACCTAAATCTCCCCTCTTTAAAGCTTGAAACCATTTCTATCACCACAGACCCTGCTAAAGAGTCTGTCCCCCTTCTTTCCTTTAGCTCCCCTTTAGATACTGACAGGCCGCTCTCGGCTCACCTCGCAGCCTTCTCTTCTCCATCCGCACAGCCCCAGCTCTCTCAGCCTGTCCTCATAGGAGAGCTGTTCCATCCCTGGGATCATGTTTTGCGGCCCTCCTCTGGATGCACTCCAACAGCTCCATGTCTCTCCTGCACTGAGGACTCCACATCTGGACGCAGTGCTCCACGTGAGGCCTCACCAGCACAGAGGGGCAGATCCCCTCCCTCACCCTGCTGGCCACACTTCTTTGGATGCAGACCAGTCGGCTTTCTCTGCTGCAAGGGCACCTTGCTGACTCACGTCCAGGTTGCCATCCACCAGCACCCCAAGGTCTTTTTCAGCAGGGCTGCACTCAATCCTTTCATCCCCCAGCTTGTATTGGTAATGGATGTTGCCTCAACCTAGACGAAGGACCTTGCACTTGGATTTGTTGACCCTCATGAGGCTCACCTGGGCCCACTGCCCAAGCCTGTCTAGTCCCTCTGGATGGCATCCCATCTCTCTGGTATGTTGACAGCGCCTCACAGCTTGGTGTCATCAACAAACTTGCTAAGGGTGCACTTGATCCCACTGTCAATGTCACTGAAGAAGATATTAAAGAGTATGGGCCCCAGCACCGACCCCTGTGGGACAGCACATTGACCACCACCCTCTGGACTCCATCCTGCAGCCAGTAATTCATCCATTGAAGAGTCCACCCATCAAATCCATATCTTTCCAATTTGGAGAGCATGATATTGTGGGATATCATGCCAAATGCCTTACTGAAGTCCAGATTTCACAGCCAAATTCAATCTGCATACTATTTTGGACATTGCTTTAAAGGGGAAGAGCTTTTATCAAACTATTCCAAGCTTGCGCACCAATCAGTAGAGTAGCCATGATGGCCTGGAGCCCAGGACAAGCCTTTGCTTGCACCTAATGCTCACTAAGAGAAAGGGTGCTGCCAGGTAAGGTGACCAGAGCCAATTTCCTCCACTCTTGTTTTATGTAATACAGCCAAGTATGGCAAAGGCTGATAACTGTTTGTTTCCTGGAAAAACATTGGTGTGGCTTGGTATGAGAAGTAAAGGATGAGTGCTCACCTGGAGCATGGAGCAAGGTAGAAAGGAAGACTACATCCAACATCGTTCCCCTCAATTTTGTGGGAGCTCTCAGGCCACAGCCCTGCAGACAGACCCAAGATGGGAAGAGTCTCAGCTTCCAACATACACCAGTGCCTAACAGACCAGAAAGGAACAGGAGCTGGTGGATCTTCCGTGAAAGAGGAACCTGGTGAAAACAGCTCAGGTTGGACCAAGAAAACAAAAAACAAACAAACAAAAAAGAAAGTGTTTCCATCTTGGAAGTCATTCTTGAAAAGTTCAGGGTTTTTTAGCTATGTTTTCCAGTCTCAAAACTTTTTTTTGTTCTCACAACACTGATGATGAAAATGGCAACCCTAGAAAATGAAGAGTTGAGCCCCAAGTGTTACGCTGAAAGATCCTACAATCTTGAACCAAAGAGAAATAGTATTTCTAAGTATCAACCCCAATATTTGAGGAAAAGAGGAAACTGTGAGGACAGTGTGCCCTACAGAACAAAGATTTTATCAGCCTCTTCTGAAAGCATTAATTCTTGCTGAACCATCAATCATGCAAAGACAGTACATTAATGTTAGTGTTATTACCTTGGTCATTAACTCGAGGATTCTCGCTGTCCAAAATTGCACCAAAATGCCAAAAAAAAAAAAACAAAACAGAAGAACAGGCCCAAATGAATCCCACAGGCCTGCATCCAACTGTCATCACACAATCAAGTTTTTAGCTCAGAGAAATCACATGCCATGTCTCCTGCTGCAGCTTTTGCTCTTCAAGGCTACTGTGGCTCTCCTTCCTTCCGCATTAGTAGAGTCACTATGCTAGGCCATCTGGCACATCAAAATTTATCTTTAGATTTCATTATCCAACCCACTGACTTCAGTGTTTCCTCCCATTCACTAATGAAATTAGCCCATCACCTCATAACTGCAGCATTTATACCTCGTCTGCTTTACAGCACCCAAGAAAAAAAATCTCTGGGTAGTTTCAGAGTGAATGAATGTCATAATGAATGTCATTCTGCTCTTAGAACAAGCACAGCATTTATAATAGGAGACAGGTGCATCAAAACAATTAATGAATGCACTCAGGCTGCAAAATGAGAAATAGAAAATACAAACAAATGCATAGTCTCAAACCACTGATGTCTGTATTCTCACTCCTGGGGCTTGTTCAACACTATCAGAGCAGTGCAGGGAGTATTATCTAGCGTTCCTCATGGGAAGAGAACAAGGCTAGCAATTCACTGCATATTACCTGAAAGGACGCTGGCAGAGAGTGGTGTTCTATTTCTTTGTCCTGTCACTCTGCTAAGAAGCTTCCTCCAAAAAGTGCCATAAAAAGGCAGAAAGAAGGAGTTACAGAAAGGAGTCTGTTCAATATCAGTGCTATTATCAAAATACGGTACAGGAGAAGGTCCTGGAAGTCAGGATGCAAGCTCTGCTGCTCTCCAGTTTTGTAATTTTGAGCAGCATCTGTTTAGTCTAAGCTAGCTGCCTGGACCCTCTTTTGGTGAATGGAGACAAACTAGCAGTCCTGGGATGCCACTCACCTCCCGACATAGATGAAATGCAAGTCAGATTGCCTTCCTAGAAGTCCAAAGGAACAGCTTTGGTGAGATGAAGGTGCCTTTTGTACAGTTAAATGAAATCCAATCCCACCATCCGAGACTCAGTTTCTCCATCTACAAAATGCTATTGATATTTATTCTCTATGGTAAGACATGTATAACCATGAATTACTCTTGATAAACTTATTCAGCGTGCTTGAGCATGATACTTGGAGACATGCAGTAAATTCAGAACTAGAGGAAAAAGAGAGAGGAAACATTATGGCTTTCAAGTAAAGCTAGAAAATTCAGAGTTAAGTTACAAACAAAAAAGTACCTGCCTTGAGAGCAAATAAAGCCTCAGGTGTTTTACCTGTCTCTACCTTTCTGCTGAAGGTTTTAAAGTTTCCAGAGCAGTCCTAAAAGCCTCATTAGAAACATCAATAATGATTTATCACTGAAGCAGTAGCATGAACGAGCCAGAGTGAGAACAAAACAGTCTCCACCAGAGCACTCAGACTGCAGAGAGCTTTATGCATGCCTGAGCTTCACGAGTATGGATGCTCCCCAGAGATGGCCAAGCAAGATTCACATGGGGAGCAGTATGGGAGAGCATGTCTCTCTCTCTGTCTGCCCGTTTCCCATGTGCTCAATTTCTATTAAAGTACAGCATCAGACACGTTTCCCTGCCTTTCCTCACCACATTTTTTTGTGACAAGTGTGCCTTCCACACATTGCATGCCTGGCTGTGCATACCATAGCAGCTGGAACACAGCTGAACTTGGTTGCCACAGGAGCCAGGCACCATTTACATGACAGCTTTTTACAGTGCAAATCAGGCCCATTGTTACCAATGCAAAAAAGCCCTAAATTGAAAGTTATTGCCTCTCGATAGCCACCCCTTCAAGAGCAGAAAAGGGTTTAGATCCAACTCTCACCTCAACACCACCACACCAAGTGCTCATGCAAAAAGCATCAGGCTCTTTCCACATTTGGCAGTGCTGCCATCAATCCAATGATGGAGGCAGCAATCATCTCCTCCAGAAAACACCACAAGAAAATGGGCTAGCAAGTCCCACGGGTTCAAGGATTCAGTCAGCCTCCCTTTTTATCAGCCGTTTTGTAGCTTGGTCCCCTTTGGCCAGCAGACACAGAGCTGCCCCTCTGTACTAATCCACAGCACTGACAAAGCTGAGAGGGGCTTTAAAAGGCATTCAGCAGGCACGAACACTTGGACCACACACTTCCCAAGGTACTAACAGCATCCTGCAGCCCTCAGCAGAAAAATATTTCACAAAGGGAAAAATCTGAGTTCAAAGAGAATTCTTATCCATATCTCTTATGATCAAGATGTTGGCACACAACAACGATCAGAAGTTGGGACACACAAATCCTGACACTGCACTTGGAGCAGAGAAGACAGGGCTGGACACAGCTCCAGCAGTTGAGAAGCACAAGTTTCATTCTCTGCCTCTGTGAGAAGCACACTGGAAGGTGTAACAGCAGAGCTCCTCACTGTCAAGCCATGCTGGCAAAGGAAATGAACCCAGCTGCACACTTAACTTTCACCGCTTGTTAGAGCACAGCTCACCAAAACCATTTGCTGACAAACCTCAGGAATGTGGACAAACCAACTGTATGCTCCTTTTGAGCTTACTCTTACCCTAAGTAACTGAAGCACCTCTGCATAGGCAGCTGCACCTGTCCCCTGCCACCGTCATTCACAGACAAAAGCTGGTGTTATTTCATGCTGCATTAACCCCCTTCTGCAAGATAAATAAGCAGGCCCACGCCTGTCAACCTGTACCTCCACTTATTCTTTTACCCTCCTACCAATTATTTCTGCACTCTGTGAGGAGTACGGGGAAATATTTCATGCCAGAAAGTCTTCAAAGGCAGCACTGCTTACTAATGGGGAGCAGACTTCAGGAGATCCAAGGGCTGCACCTTCAGGAGGCCCAAAGGTCGTGCCTCTCATTTGCTCTCTGATATTTCAATTCATTGAAGGAAATTTCTATGTCCCTCATTCCCCCCAAGTGTATAAAGGATGGAAGCCTTTGAAAAAGCACAGAAATTCAAGGTGGGCATTATTTATTTTTGACAGCTCTGAAACAACATATAAAAAGGTTTCTTTGTTGCTTTCTATTTCTTTTTCCTCCTCTAAGCTGGACCTCAGTGGTCTGTGGGGACAGGACAAGGGGAAACAGCCATAAACTGGAGCACAGGAAGTTCTGCACCAACGTGAGAAGGATCTTCTTCACAGTGAGGTGACGGAGCACTGGAACAGGCTGCCCAGGGAGGCTGCGGCTTCTCCTTCTCTGGAGATAGTCCAGACCCAGCTGGATGCCCACCTGTGCAGCCTGCTGTATGGAGCCTGCTTTGCAGGGGGGTTGGTCTCAATGAGCTCTGGAGGTCCCCTCCAGCCCCTGCAATTCTGTGATTCAGGGAAAAACAGAAGACAATGTCCCATCCAACACCTGACTGGGTGACAGAGGTTGGCTCTGTCACAGCACAAGTTGTGCTTTTGGGGGAGAGTTGTTCTCATTTCTGGACAAAAAACAAACAAAAAAAGAGGAAACGAGTAATCCTAGAAGGAAAGGGTCTGCATGCTTTCTTAGAGCCTACCATTGAGAAGAAAAATGCTACTGTAAGAGGGGGTTGCATTATTTTGGTCTTTCTGAGAAAACTTTAACTATATCCAGAAGGGTAGGAAGTACAGAAAACAAAACCGTTTCTTCAGCTGCATAAATGCCCTATCTGCAGCCTTGCTGGAGGAACAGATACTGCTAAACTGCAGTATTAATTATCCTAATTAACCCTTGTTCTTGCTAACGACACTCGTTATAAAAAAACACCTTCAGATTCACAAGGAGCAAGCATGTCTGATGTGAATAGCCACGCTGTTTTACATGGAACTAGACACACATCACAACTTAAGCATTAGCCTCCAGGACGATCTGCAACATCAGATTACTGCAGTAATCAGCCATGCTTTCACTGGTGCTGCTTTTCCTCATGTATCATCCATCTTGGATGATACGAGAATCCCATGGGGATAGGAGTTGGAATAAAAGTAGTATGCACTCGTTAAAGAATAACTCGTAATTAAAGTGATGAAACACAAACAACCCAATAGGGTGGATTCAAGTAGTTACATCTACTTAACTTCAGCATTTATTAACTTCCAAATGCTTAATGTGCAGCCTTAATGCAGTTTTTGAATATTCCTCAAAAAGGATGAACTTCTCCAAAACTAAAGGATAGAATTTTGTCCCATAGCATCCTATGGACATTGTCTGGGCCACAGCAGCACTGCACACACAGGCCTCATAGAGACCACAGAGGTTTCCCAAAGTCTGGAGCCCCAAATTAAACATAATTCAGCTACAGCAGCTCAAGTTATCACCTATCAGCTTAACTGTACTACATGCAAGTCAAAAGCCTTCGCAAAAATATAGCAAACGTGGAAAAATCAGTGCAAGAAACAGCATCTGCCATAGAGCAACCTTAGTATCAGCACAGTGGAGAGAACAATAAAGGATCGCAGCTGAGCCCACACATTCCAGGCACAGAACGTAGGTCACCCCAGCCCACAGAATGATACAGCAGCAGAACTCTCCACAGTGCCATGTTTGTTTTTATATTTACTTGTTGGAGTAAAAGCCCATTTTAAACCCTTAAGGCTAAGGGTTTAGAAGAAAAGACCAATACCAAAATGCCACTTGAAGAGGGCCCTCACCCATCATAGGTTTAACAGAACCACTCTGAACACAGAATCACAGAATGTCAGGGATTGGAAGGGACAGCAAAAGATCATTTTGTCCAACCCCCTTGTCAGAGCAGGAACACCTAGACCAGGTCACACAGGAACATCTGGGCAGGTTTTGAATGTCTGCAGAGGAGACCCCACAACCTCTCTGGGCAGCCCGTTCCAGTGCTCTGTTACCCTTACTGTGAAGAAGTTTTTTCTCCTATGTTCCAGCTTGCACCCACTGCCCCTTGTGCTATCACTGGATGTCACTGAGAAGAGCCTGGCTCCATCCTCCTGACACTCACCGTTTACATATTTATAAATGTTAATGAGGTCACCCTTCAGTCTCTCCTTCTCCAACCTAAGGAGACCCAGCTCCCTCAGATCTGTAGTTCCCTTGATCTTCCTTACAACCCTTCTTGTAAATGGGAATTACTTCATTATCAAATTCAATCAGCAAGATCAGCTGAGAACAACTTCTGTGCACCCTTGGAAAGTAAGCGAAACTGCCTTACTGCTGGGCAGAACTGGACTCTTGCCTACCTGGGCCATCAGTGAGATGCAGACTCTCAAGGACACAAGAAATCTTGCGCTATCTCACTAGATGATGTATTGGTAAGGCAGTGGAACAGGTAGCCCAGGGAGGTGGTGGAGTCACCATCCCCAGACGTGTTCAAAAACTGTGAAAATCATGTGACACAGAGACATGGTTCAGTGAGCATGGTGGGGCTGGGATGGACTTGGTGATCTCAGAGGTCTTCTCCAATCTGTATGATTCTATAATTCTAAACCAACCTGACCAAAAATCCTCTGAACTACTTAGAGCAGCATGGTAGGCCTGCTCCTCCAAGCAGCCACATACCTGCCAAGGGACAGAAAATGGCTAAATTAGCAAATGTATTAGGTATGTAAATAAAAGGGAATGACAAGCACACAAAGAAGAATAAAGCTATACATGCACAAGCAGCCAATCTCAAGCAAAACACAAACAATCCTGGTGTTGGCCACCCAGATCACCGTGCATCCACATAAGTGCAGCACAAGTCAACTTCCAGTTCTGAACCAGGCTCTTTGGGAGACCAAGCCACACTTAAATTAGCATCAACAGAAGGATCAGCCAATTTACCAAATACAAAACTGCAGGCTTGTTCAGCCCACTCACCCCCCCAAAAAACTTTTGTCCCTAATAACACACAGACAGGAGGAATGCTGCAAAGAACATTTTCCTGGAATAGACTGTGCATGAAACAGCATCCATTGGGTAATGATAACCTGAGACATTTTGAAGTGTTAAAACTTAAGAAAACATATACTGTGGTAATTTAAGTCTATGTCATTGAAAGTTGTTAATAGTTTAATATTAAAGTGTTTCTGGTCCTGATAAAAATTTCCATCAGTGGATCAGCTTCTATCCCATAGCATTTAGTACTTAGATATTGCCAGTCACCATGCACTTTGGGATTCTTAGGGACTCAGCCCCTGATGACAGCTTCAGTGGTAGAACAGTGGATTTCCACATGATGTGAGCCAGAAGCACAAGACAGGGGCTCTTGAACACAGCATACCAAGGCCTGAAGTCATCACAGAATGGTGTGGGTTGAAAGGGACCTTGGAGTCCATTCAGTCCCAACCCCTGCCACGGACTGGCTGCCCCCACCAGCTCAGGCTGCCCAGGGCCCCATCCAGCCTGGCCTCGGGAACCTTTGGGATGGGGCACCCACAGCTCTCTGGACAGCAGTGCCAGGACCTCACCGCTCACTAAGTATTTTTTACTAATACCTAACCTGCATCGCCCCTCTTTCAGTTTAAAACTCTTCACCCTTCTTCCATCTCTATCAGACCATACAAGTCATTGCATATGAGGTTTTACGGACTCATCATGAGGCATTCTGTCACCCGCAGCATCCCCATCTTTCTTTGTGGACGCCCACAAAGCCACATCCATGCTGACAAGCAGTGAGAGATCTCCAAGGCACTGAAATAACCGCTAGGTCTGTGCTTGCTTCTCCTTCAGCAGCAGCAGCCCCAGCACTTTGCACCCATCCCCAACTTCGTCCTCCAGCACTGCCCAGCTCTCTGTCCACTGACAGGCAGAGATGTGTGACAGAACCAATGGCCGTTTCCCCTTGTGAAAACTGCTTGGCTTTGGCTGCCAGGCCTGGCCACCCTCCTTCACTTCCTCAGCCTTTCTGATACAGCTCACCATGCAGTCACATCTCCAAAACATTTTCAGGAGAGGTTCTTAAGCAACTCTGATGAGGTTTTGGAATTTGTTGCTTCTGCAAAGAACTTCCCTGTCCCAGCACAGACCTCCCTCAGTAAGCACACACAGCTGTGACCTCCAGCTGAGGAAGAAAGCAGCCGTCTGGGCTGAGGCCTGTCCCAGAGGACATCCAGATGTGCTCCGGGTTTGTTCAGCAAAGGCTGAAGCACACCTACTTGCCCTTAGAGTCAACAGCACAAACCTTATTCATGTGTTACAACTACACTGAAAAGAAATTGCATCTGCCTTTCTCTTAGAAATCCCTCTTTTACGGCCCACAACTTTTAACACACAGCATCCTCCTTGGAACCACGGACCCAATAGCACTCCAAAAACAATATGTAAGTCCGACTAAGGTCATTCAAGAAGCTGCTAGCATGTGGATTTTGGTGATAATTTGATGAATGGATTTGTCAAACAAATTGCTTTTCTTGTGGAATGATAAAACACAATCAAGGAGAAGTGCCTTTCCCAAAGGCAGCTCTCATCAGCTTCAACAAATGCACTCAGCCAATTAGAGAGGTAGCAAAAGCAGCTTTCACATGAAACCTGCCAATCTTGGGGAGGAAAAAAGGAAAAAACACCAACCAAAAAAATTCTGTGCTCTCAAAGCCAGAGGAACCTCCAGGAAAAGCTGCTGCAAAAGCCCGTGCTACCCAGGGCTCACCTGCAGGGTGTGGATGGGAATTATCAGGATTCATCTGGCTCAGTGCCCAATCAGCTCCCTTAAGCAAAATGCTGCTCACATTCAGCTCATGCCAAATAGAACATGAAGAACACAAATACTGAAGTAGGCCCAGGGACTGAAGTGCCACTGGGGCTGTTTTTCCTACAGCTTTATGACCTCCAGATAGGTTCTCCCATGTCAGAAAAGGCAGGAGTTCCAATCAAAGCTATTTTTGTGCCTAGAAACCTAAGTCTTCAGCATGGCTTCCTACGGTGGCTTCTCTGAGGTCTACAAATGGTTAAGGTCACAGTACAGACTTCTCTACCCTGCAGCAATACCGAAGGAATCCTGCTCCACTAACATGGAATTGATGGAAATCAAGTAGATCCAATGCCACTGCTGTTCTGTCCAGCTTACCTGAAATGAGCTAACGAGCAGGTAAGTTACTGCAGGAATGGACAGAACTGCAGCAGCCACATAATCACCTAATTCCCTATGGATGTTCAACTGGAAATAAAGTGGCCACCAGCCAACATGGGTTTGCATGACTCATATGCAGTGAAAGAAACCTTGTGGTTGGAGTTAGAGATAACACATGGGATACGAGCAGGAGTTGTTGGCTAAACTTTCAATGCCTGCAGTAAGCCAGCACCAAGATGAGTTTTAGCCCTATTTTCATTAGCACTGTGAACAACCTCTGAGTCCTGTAAACACATCACCAGCTCCCAGGGCCTACACAGAGCAGCAGTGGCAAGAAAAGCCACTGACTTCCTTGTCTTGGACTCCCACCACAAACAGAAAAGGGCTAAAACAGAGGTGAAGTTTCATCTTCCAGCAGGGATTTCAGAGTTCATTGCAAGAAATGAGATTAGGGTTGAGGGTGTTACACTTAAAGCACAGAGAGTTGGAAGACCAGCCTCTTACCCACGCCCCATCACAGACATCAAGCCTCACCATGAACATAAGGGCGTCCGTGACATACCATGACATTGAGTCCTGAGCCTTCAAACACTCCTGAGCACAAGAAGCAATCACAGCGAGATTAGACCGAGAGCCCATAGTACAAGAAGCCACAGAGAGAAAAGTTCAGGCCTTTTTTAAGCAGTGGCTACGAAGTGCCTGGTTACTCCACTTGCTCCCCAAAGACTTGCCTCCTACACCCACACCCCCCTGCAAACATCAATGTTTAAAGAACTATTGAAGAAAACAATTCCAAAACTCTTCACATAGTTCAAATACTTCACCTAAAAGGAATTTTCATTCTCAGACTGCACCAGTCCCCAGCACAAGACACACTTAGTTCACATTGTGGTGCTCGAATTGTGCAAACAGAGGGAGCTGAAGAGCTGCCCATGGGCCTGGGACCACAACAAGGAGATCTCCCAGCTCTGCACGTTTTCCTGTGAGAAAGGCCAGGCTGGTCCTCCACTGACTCTTTTAAAGTGCCTTTCCATAGCCTACATGAAAAAGAAATCCTCCTGCAGCCAAGAGACACATACCTTGAAGCCTATGCTGGTTCTTTCCAGGACTGGAGCTACAGAATATTTCTACCTTGCCCCACAGAGAACATAACGTATTGCTAACAGCAGCAGCCCCCCAGTAGTATTCAGTCAAACCGAGCAGAGAAGCTGTGTGGCTGAATGAGGTCCACAGGGTTTTAAAAACATTCTCCAAAGAGCACCAGGTGCTCTCTGGGAAAGTACTGCTATTTGAAACCTGGAAAAGCCCTTCCATCCCAGAGAGCCACATCATCTCCTTCCAATAACTGCGCAGCAGCCAAACTGCTGCTGAAACCTTCCAAGGGAATAGATAAAGCCTCGCAATCCTCAGCAGTGATACTCAACACAAATCCATTCATCTCCTTGGGATGCAGACAAGTCATGTCTCAGATGAACATCCTCTGCGTAGGGTGGCAGGGTTGTATTTTTTCCTGAAGACTTCAACTGCTCAAATGCAGGCATAACAGACAAACTCTGAACGCCCAGAAGTACAGAAAACACAAATGGCCAGAAACTATTAGAGCCAAATTACGCTACAAGGCTCTCTTCTCTTCCTTTCCTTCTAACACTTGGCAATCCTTGTACAGGGGTAACAGTAGCAAAAAGAAGTGTTCCATCTTACAGGAAGAACTAACAGGCTGCACCATTGCTGCTCAGGCTCTCAGCACTGATCTCTGCAAAATGTTTTGGGGAAGCATAATGTGATTTGGAAAATACCGAATCTTCCCCTACCCCTTTTCGTCTTGCTTTTCGTCAACATAGCTTCTGAATGCTTAAAACTCTATCAGAACCACCACAGCAGGTACAGCCCTCTCCTGCAGCAAAACATGTTTCCTGTCCCATAAGGTACAGTCAGTTCAACAAGACCGGGGACATTTGCCAAGCCTGCGATTAGGAAGCTTTGCTTGGATGAAGATCTCAGCCATTGTGGAAACACACTGCAGACTATACCGTAGGGCTCACAGACCCTGCCTCAGAGTATGACCTCTCAATGCAGTTACACAAAATAACACCCCTCATCACAAACCATAACCACACAGCTGAATGTTAGAAAAAAATATACATTTTTTTCTTTTTGAAATGACAGCATCTATCCCCACTGTCAGTATCACCAAGGCCAAGTGAATGTGCACTGACTGCTCTGGTTGTGTTACACACACACCGTGTTAAATGCTCTTGCTCTGGGACATTTTTGTACATCTTAATGTTTATCAGTTGGCCTGTCTGGGAGGAACTGTATCTGCACTGTAGAAGGACCAGTACTTCCCGCTACAGCTTTTGCTACTGTCCTGCCCACTACTCTGCACACCCCTTCTGCACTAATTTCACTGCAGAAAGGAGCACAGAGAAAGCCCATTGCCAAGAAAGGAGGAGAAAAATGCACTCTTATTTCCATTCAGAGGCAGATCTGCTTTGAATGGCAGCCCCCACATCTGACTTGCCTCTGAACAGGACTTAATCACAAGCAAGACAGCCCCCTTCAATTCCCACTAAAGGTTTTCAAACTACTGTCTATTTCCCTTCATGTCTATCACAAGCTCTTTTCTAACACAAATCTGAGCTACACACAGGCTACATGCACCCCCAGGAAGCCAACAGCAGTGCTGCAGTGTGCCGAGACCACAATCTGGTAAGATCCAGCTCTTGCTAACGAATGTTTTCATTAGCAACATAAATTAGGCAGCTTTTATATGCTACAGCAGTTTTACAGCACTCACCTACATGACGCGCCAGCCCACATCTTCACATACAGTCACAAAATTAAAGGAGATCTCCCAAAAGCAAAGTGACCCCACCAGCCACTCCTGAGCAAAATAGTCACCGCTGCTCACACGAGACCCAGAATTTCTCTTACCCACATGCACATTCACAAGGAATAGAAAGCTAATTTTAAAGTGACTGATGCAGTTGTATACAGTTACAAAAGTTATATGGGACTCCACACCTGCAAAGCACTGTTGTGCACCAAAGACCAACATTATAAACATTTTTAATTTCCTATTGCACAGTTACTTTGGAATTGAGACACCTTACCATGGTTTAAGCCAACACAGGCTCAGAATGCAATTTATTCTATGCATGCAACATCTCCTTGTTTCCTGAGCTTAGAACACATGTGGAACAGTCAAGAACTGTATGTTAAAAGCAAATGAATCGGGTCCATTACAAAAGGTAAAGCTCAGAGAAGATCGAAGTATTATAGGCCAGATTGTCCCAGGTCCTAAACTCTCTTTGCACTTCTCAGAGAAACACAGCACAAAAACTGCTCCAAATAGACATTAACGTTATGCCCTTCCTCGTTCCCAAAGTTACTCAGATCTAACTTATCTGAAGCAGTTTTACTAAGGGTTATGGAGACAGGATTTTAACAAACTCCAAATCCTCTTACAGAAGATCCTTTTCATCAGATTGCTTTAAAAGGATTCAAACTGCTCCCTGCAGAACTACCCCTGATCCGCTCGCAGGCGCCTTCCTCGCGAGACTGAAGGACGGGGAGTATTTTCAGAGCAGGGAGCCCAAAACAAACATCGATTGCTGGAGTGGTGGGCACTTGCAGCTGCTGCTGATCATGAGAAGCAGAGTTCTGCCAGGCTGGTAGCAGGTCAGCTCTTCGGTTATAACCAGTGTTGCAGCTGATCCCACTTGGGATACTTGGCACTGGCCCTGGGATCAAACCCTCCTGGATCTCATCGCAACATGTCAGCCCACATATCCAAAATGCTCCTTTTGACAGCAGCCAGCCTCACCAAGATCCCTCTGTCCCACTGCATGCCTCTCCCCTCCCCCAAATTCAGCAGGTTTTAATACAGGTCTGTAGTGTTCAGACCAGGAGACTTGTCTCCTGCTACAGCAGTTGCTTTAACCAAGTAGCGTAGCATTTGAGGCTGACCCCAGCACTGCTCAACCTGCAGAGTTAAGAGACAGCTTTGGTTCACCTGGAAGCATGTTCAGTACTTGATCTTGCCTGATCTCCGTCTGCATCCACACAGCATCAAGCCAGCCATCCGAGCTTGAAAGCCTCAAGCTCTGGGGAAATCAAGGTGGTTGGACTGGTAGAGCCTGCTCTCCTCAGGTTGAAGAGTTTCCTCTTGGGCTTTGGTCATCTTGGAGACCTTTGACTCTGGTCATCAGCACTAGCTACGTCTTTGGCATAGGCTTTGCATATAATGGACATCGCCAATGTATCTCAGCTAGAACAAACTGATGGTGCAAAGAGCAGATAGATAGTTTTAATGGGCAAAACCAAAAGCAGCAATTGGCAGCCTGCCTGCACGCATAAACCCACAGAGCAGCACTTCATAGGGCTGCTGGGGAAGAGGAGGTAGAGCTGCACCTTCGTCCTGCAAAAACAACTTGAGCAGAAACAACCAAGGAAAACCACAACTGACTTTTACTCCTCCGTCCACATGGAATTTAGCCAAATACCCCAAAAACATCCACCTTAGAGCTGAAAACAAATGTAAGAGACTTCAGCCCAAACATCTCTATTTGTTCCAGAGCTGCATGCTCTTGTGAAGAGTTACTTATGCTGAAATTTCCAGCAGGGTTTCATCTGTTCTCAGATGAGAATCAGACTGGCTGTCAGACTACACGTGAAAGATGTTTTCAAGAGCATTGGCATGAATATCAGTTTCATTGTTCCCACAAGAAATCCACCCCAACCTGGTCCACGAGCTAAAAGCAAACTGAAAGGGGTCTGTCTGGCTGTGGCCTTTTGTCCATACAGCTGCTTGCTCGAGTTTCAGCCAGCAGCAGCAAGAACGAGGGTAGTGTGAGATACCCTGAGTTTGAGTCCTGTCCGTGCCCTATCCACCCAGACCACACAAACAAGGGGCCGGTCAGGCTCAAACTGCACCCAAGTAACCCTCCTTCCCACAAGCAGCTCTTCGTACCTCAAAGATCTACAGCAAAGATACAGATAGGACAGCTCCCAAGGACCGTGGTGGGCCTGATAGCACAGATGGACCCCAAGGTCTCTCAGGCTTTCATCAATCCAGCTCCTGCTCTCCACCTCACCACTTTACAAAGGGCCACATAAGCAAGAACAATAATTAGGAAAAAAAAAACCCAAAACCATAGACTAGCCTACTCTTTGTTTCACCTAAAACTTTAATTCCACCTGCCAGACCTATCAAGGTAAACCTATTTTAAAGAGAAAAGATTGGGATTCATTCTGCCTCTAGCTGACCTAGGAAGCTGCGCCAGAAATGAGAAAAGATTCAGTATTTCCCGGAGACCAGTTAGAGCTCTATCCACTTGGCAACACTGCCTCCCTGTACATTAATAACAGTATATGTATTTATACCTACAGAAATCTGTCTAAACTGGGTGGAGAGACTATCAAATACAAATTGGCGAATCTTGCCAGCATAACATGGATCTTCATGCCTCTTTTGTAGTTGTTTTTGGTGTTTCCCCTAAGAGTGTCTTGTGGAAATGGATTGGGTTACTCATAGAAATAAGCAGTTTGCTTTCATCATTGTGAAGGCACAGGGCATATACATCTATCATACATCATATAACGCAGTTTTGCAATACAGCATCAAGCATCTCAGAAGTTAAATCCTTCCCTGTCTCCATATTCAGTGTTTAACAACAGCTGTGCAGAACGTTCAAACTGACAAGCCTTTTAATTTTTTCCACACTTTGCATCATTTCATCACCCAGTTCACAATACAGATACAAATTCTGGGGGACTTTGCTTTATAGCAGGACAGGTTTGGAGTAGGCATGTTGCTAATTCAGAATGGTGTGAAGTTTCCCAACTTGTGAAAATGTACAGAATACATATTTGGAGGCTACAGAAGGAGTCACAACAAACCTAAAACCTTTCTCCTCACGACTGCACCAAATAACTGATGTTGAAACCTCTCTCATCTGGTATTCTCTTTTCAGTAATGACATGTTCCATTATAGGATACGGTACAGCCTGGTGCTTTATCTCTGACCAGCGCATCCAATTGGACTTAGTTGGTGCCTTGTGTATGGGGTGCTATTGAATTTATCACCATATTAGAACTACAGAGATTTGGAGTCATCTTCACACTTGTATGGGAACTGCTGAATCACGGCCTGACCTCTGATTGACCACCTGAGGCAAGTGCTGAGTCAGCTGCAGGGGCACAGGTGAAGGCAACTACACCCCATTTAAGGGCTGACTACCAAGGAGGAAGGGTCTCTCTCTCTCTCTGGAGATCCCTCCTCTTGGAGCCCTTTGGTGAGCCCAGGATACAGGTAAGCTCTCTATTTCATTACTCCTTTGTAACGTGGTAATCTCTCTGGTCCTATACTTATTTACCTTATAATCTGTATACCTGTTTGCCATACATACAACACTTCATATTTGTACTCTGCCACAAGTAACAGAAGGATTTCAAGGATCAGAGTCCCTTAGCTATGAATTGGACTCCTGCTTCTCTCACCCAT
Organism: Aquila spilogaster; assembly: GCA_024606505.1. NCBI lineage: Eukaryota > Metazoa > Chordata > Aves > Accipitriformes > Accipitridae > Aquila > Aquila spilogaster. The sequence continues at coordinate 9,036 of JANHGO010003404.1, read as the reverse complement.
CTTCCTTCTTGCCTGTTTGCATGTTGATCTGAGACTTCTTGCTACATGGGTATAACATCACCCAGCTGAGACTATGAAGTACTCTGAGACTTTCAGTACTTAATGCTGTTTTCTTAAGCCTCTAACATGAAACTATTCTCCCACTTGTCTGTCCTAACTCACCAGTCTTCTCTAAGAGCTTCCCTGGGAAGGTTTCTCAACCACTTGAATGACAGTACAGTGACTTTTCTCTGCCACTGCTAGCTTTCCTTCAAGATATTCAGTTGCTCTCTTGGAGTGCTTACTAGATAAAAGGATGATTTTTACACCTGAAAATATCTATCCCTGATCGAGATGGTCTTTGCTTTCTCAAGCAGCCACGTACACTCAAACAGCTTGTACCCCCATTGCACACCAAGGCACCCATGCTAACAAGCCCTTAATGGCCACGTGGTTCAAGGTAAGTGGTGTATGTTTTTCCTGTTCTCTCACCTATGGTACCCAAAGGAGAATTTACTCTATCCTGCTGCTGCATGGCTGTAAACTGCTTCAAGTTACAGTAGTTCCCAATCTTTTTCCTATGTTATGATAAACCCCTTTTAATCTTAACCTCCACATTTTCCCACCAGTTTGTTTCTTGTTTTCCTACAAACTCACACTGCCACTTATTTCCACAGAAACCAGAATTCATCCTCATACTTGCTTGTCTGGAGGCTCTCTACTCATCCTTTGGAAGCAACATGCTTAGTGCAAAGTGGGATTCATCTCAACATTTAGCCTTAGAACTACACTTTAAGATGATGCCCAAGCATTTATCCCAAACCTCACGGACACTGTGAACTCCACCTTGAGGGCATTTGAGTGCAGTAGCATGAAGAACAGCAATAGAGTCCTTCAGCGCTCCCACACACCCTCCTGTCCCCTCATCTACACATAGTTACATCCTATCTTTATTGCCACTGATGTTACATCATTCAAGATTCAGCTGCTGAAATCAATGAAGATGTTCTTACTGACTTCTCAGATTCAACAAGATCTTTTTCTCCCTTGAGGATGAGTGATGGAATCATGAAATATCCCAAATTGGAAGGGACCCACAAGGATCACTGAGTCCAACCCCAGGCTCCACACAGCACCACCCAAACCCCACAACTGAGAGCAGTGTCCCTGAGCTCCATGCTATGCCCACTGCCCTCTGGGGCAGAACCTTTCCATAACTCCCACCTCGCTCCCCCCTGACTCAGCTCCACACTGTTCCCTCAGGCCCTGTCACCATTACCAGAGTGCTGTCCTTCTACTTCCCATGTGAAGCTGAAGCCACCATGAGGCCTCAGCTCCTGTGCTCTGGAGCCAAGAGCCTCAGCTGCTCCTCATACACTTTGCCCTCTAGGCCCCTCCCCATCTTCATAGCCCTCCTCTGGATTCTCTCATGATAGTTTTACATCCTGATATTGCGGTGCTCAAAGTTGCAACTGGTGCTTGAGGTAAGGCCACACCAAGCAGAGCACAGCAGGACAGCCCCTTCCCTCGCCTGCTGGCAGTGATGGACCTGGTGAACCCATCACATCATGTTTTTGCCTAGCTTTATGCTGGACACCATTGGCTCAAAGAGTAAACCAACAATACAGCTCTCTGAGCCCCTTTGCATCCTCAAGGCTCTGATCATCAATACGCTTGAACAACCCTAGATGTCAGGAAAGCAATTTCATTGAAGCTTCATGCTTTCTGATGTTCTCTTCACTAAAGGACAGGCCTAGGGGAAGGCATAGCTCAAGAGTGCACAAGGAATGTACAGCAGGCAAATTTCTTTCCAGCATAAATTAAAATTGATGAGCTCTGTTCAGTTTATTTTTTCTTTATTTGCCTTGTGCTTCTCATTGCTCAGAGCATTTCCCTGGTTTTGTGTAGATAGCTAATCTCACAGAAAGATGTCTAGCTCACAGATCATAAAACTGTGAAAAATCAAGGGGAAAAGGAGGAAATGCCTTTCTGCTGAATGGATAGCCTTAATCCCAAATGTAATTTCACAAACAGTGCAAATTCAACACTGGACTGTGAGGCAAACAGGTACTGTTCTCATTTCACGCGTGCTTAAGGCAAGAAATGCTGCTTAGACTACATTTTCTTTTCCCCTTTTTAGAATCTTTTCTATTTGAAAGGATAGCTACAAGAGTAACTACGTACTTCTACGTGAACTCAAACAATGTTATTGCCAGTATTTATTTTACAATGGTTTCAAAAGAATGCTCAGTGACAAAGTCCAGGCGCAGCGGCCATTGCAGATGGAGCTGGACTACGTCAGCTGTGACAGACTAAGGAGCTTACAGCAGCATAGAAGTTCAACTCATTCAAAGAAAAAAAAACCCACCAACTTGGCACTTTTCCATCCACAGCACTAGTATTAGAAACCTCTAGTTAACTTCTAGGCAAGAGACACTTCCCACTGCAGAAAACTCATACTGAAAAGTTACTGCCTTCATTTGTCTCTAGGCAACCACCTGGAAGGCCTAACTCTGGTCCTTAGTGCGGTAACGTTACTTCTGGACCAGCTACAAAGAACACGAGGAAGGAGGTGGCACTGCTGGCTCGCTAGAGAGACTTGCAGGTGTCTGAGTTTGCCTGGTTAAGTTTCTCAGAAACTGCACAAGACGAGCATAAACAAGTAATGCCCCAGAAACAGGAAATCATCCTCAGGTGAAGGAGTGAAGTAGTGACCTGTTTGTAGCAGGTGAAGTGAAAAAGGATTAGAGCCCACCCAGGTCCCAGATGTTTTTTATTTTTGCTAGACCAGCCCCCTGTAATGGACTGCAAATCAGCACTACCATCTGTAATGCTATAACGCAATAGAAAGGACAGCAACAATAGCAGAGTGGAAAAGTCTTTGGCTACAGCAGATGAGGACAAACCCAAATGCAGCAGCCCTAGACACAGAAAACAAAGGAAAAAAGTTTGCTTACCTTCAGAAGGCCACAGATAGGTAGGGATCTCTAGCAAGATAGCCTCAGCCCCACTGCCAACCCATAAATGAGGGCTGGGAAGGGGTGGATCCTGGCTCCAGCACTTCATCACTCAGCAGCATTGCATGCACCTGAGCTTCCCCTGCGTTGCCCCTGCCTTCCCACCAGGCGCTCAATCACTGCCTCAAGCCATGACGTAGCATTTCTGCTACACCATCATTCTCTGCCCTGTTCTGCAGTGATACTACAGGTGCTATTTCGTACACCTTCCTAGATGTCCTTAATCTGAGCTGCTGTCACCTATGGAGAACCTTTATTACTACCCTATTGACAGTTTCTTGTTTCATGTTGTTACGATCAGAAAGATCAACGTGGTGGAAGGGTGACACGGGAGTGTAACAGCAAAGGGACCAGCATGGATAGGATGCTATTTCACAGGAAAAGTAAATGTGCTCGCTTGTCTCCAAAGATCTAGGCTTGCAGGAAAGGCTCCACAGGGAAGGGATCTACAGTGGTTCAGGCCGTGACTCAACAGTTACCATACAGGTGTGTTAGCCCTCTCTTGGACATATGTAACTAGACAAGCCACCTTCCTCTTTCTTGCAGTGATGGGTAAAATTGTTCATTTTTCTTTTTGGCTTCCTGAGTGTGCTCCAGCACAGCGCACCAGCTAGTTTGCACATCACCTCTGCAAAGTGCATCTTCTGACATCAGAAATGAAGCAGCTGTGTTCAGTCCCAAGGTGGCCTGAGAATTAACTTGAGGCTGTTGGATTTTCAGCAAAAGACAACTACCACAAATGGCATTGTGATTACCTAGGTGAGTGGGGGGCTTCTTTGGCTGTTTTAGGAGCCCAGTGTCCACAGCTGCTGATTCCTTTGTGGGAGATGAGGGAAAGATGCAGAGTTTGTAAAGCCCAGTTCTCAGGAAGAAGCCTGCTGTAAATGCAGTGGATGCTAAGTGAGACGTAAGATGAACCAGCAGTTTCCCTCTCCCTCTTATCTTCCTGGAATAATACTGCATGCAGTTGAACCAGCATAGTGGAAAATAACGGTATGATTTCTAAAGGTGCTTTGTGGAACAAAGGGTATTGGGTCAAATTTTCTCCCGAGCTTGCTCACTGCTCATACAGTGATGAGGAGCAGAAGCCGGCTTGCTTTAAACTTTGAGCAATATGATCATAAATTTTGCTTTGCTATTTCCTGTGCATGAGAAGGTTGTGATAGTAGGTATGATTTGCTGGGACAAACCACTGGCATTAACGCTTTCATCAGGAGAAACAGATGGTCTCCCTTTGAAATCTCCTGCCCACCTTGAGAGAGTTATAAATAGAGAAAGAACAAATACTGGCTCTATGAACTGTAAAGGTACCTGGAGTTCACCCATCAGTCTTCAGGTTACACCTGCCTTTCACGATTAATGTTTTTCCTTCATAATCCACTCTGACGATTTGTTTGAGCTCGGTGCTCTTCCCAGGTTCTCCAGATGTTCCATACCATTTCTGAAGAAGCTCACATTTCTGGAATGAGGTAGATATTCCCAACGCAGGAGCTGTCTTTCACTTCAGTCTGGTGTAAGCACTAACGAAACTGCCTGGGCTGCTCCATGAGTTCTTTGTTTGGTGGCATTTCTGGTTGGGCTTTCTGTACAACAGCTCCAGCAAAGTATTCCTCCATTACTTACGCTGTGGGATCTCAGAGAAGCACAGCCCCCTCTGGCATCTGAACCCGCACAGGACTCGAGGAGACGAGAATTCACTGCCTCAGGGAAAGGCCTCAGGCACTGTTTGCTGAACTCCATCTCACTCTGTCACACACTTTGCTTCCCCTTTTGAAGTCGTAATGTCTCACGCATTTAATCTCTGTAGCAATGCTGTAAAACCATCTTCTACACAGTCTGTTGGAGTCTGCTTTATATTAATTTCAACATTGGCTTCTACGTTAGATTCAGTTCCTCTTAAAAAGTCTTACAGAACACATGGAAGAAAATAGACGTGTGTGGACCATGGGTGATGTGCCACAAAAGCCATACCTACTTTCAGAAGCACGCCAGGAGCCCCGGGCTCAGGTGAGCAGGTGAGCATTGCTCCAGCTGCCACACACACAGAAAAGAGCGCTGCTGCTCTGCGGGGTTAAACCATGTGTGGCTCCGACAGGATGTATGCTCAAAAACAGCCGAGGCCTGGGGTGGACTGACAGAGTGAACTGGAGGTTTTCCAGTCCGTTGTCTCCCCAAACTCAGTGCTAGAATGCTGTCTCTAAAGGACAGTTTTCTATCACCCGTTTGCTTCCTCTACAGTAAGGTAAGAAAACATATGCTTGAAGGCCATCTTAGTGAACAGCCATTTGAGACAGAAAGGTCTGGTACCTCAGGTCATTTTAGGCAACATTTAGGATTTAATAATTTTGATTATTAATTTTCAGCAATTCCTATGAAGCTATGGCAGCTCACCATGCCTCATTAAAGGCAAGCTTCCAGGAGGACTGGAGCTGCTGCCAGGCTCTTGGAATACTCTAATAACATTCACCGTACACAAACATTTCTAGATTAGCTTGTACGTTTCCTTGCCGTCAGCAGTCGCACAGAACTGCCTGGATCCCTGGGATAAGCAGGGCGCAGAGGAATCCAGGCACTGCCTCGTGTTTACACTGGCATGGTTTTTCAGGAGAGCCTAAGGGACTGAGTGAATATGGCAGATGCTCCTAGTCATGTGTGACACACATGGCCTCTCTGCCTGAAGGGTAAAGGGTAGAATTCAGCTAGGTCTAAAGCAGGCTCTTGCCCTGGGTCACTTCCATTAGGAAGATGTCACCATCCAAGCCCTGGAGCAGTGGAGCTACTCCACTCCATGGAGACTCCCCTCACACTTCCGTTAGCTTCCTCGAGCCTCTGTTTCTCCACTGGAAAAGCAGCTCCGGTGACTCTCAGAAAAAAAAGTGCCAGGTAGCAGCTAACACCTCCTGCAAATATGGGCACATGGAAAGCTTTGGGGGATTCGTTAGCATTTCTTTCTCTCCATTTAACTTTCCTGTGGTATCTCAGTAAGCAGGGATCACTTGCAGGCTCTGCTCGTACGTTTATGTCTGTACAAACCAGCAAAGTAGAGAAGAGAGGAGAGATGCATTTGTGTTGCGCTGCTGCAGAAATGACAAGGGAAGGAGCCTCACTGCTGAGATAGCAGCTGTTAGAGTAAGCTTTTGGAGAGGAATTAACAGAAGCATTCATTCCACCTTCAAATCCAGTTGAAACCAAACTGTGCCAGGTCCTCAGGTCTGTACTGAACCAGTGCCCATTCCCATTTCTGAAGGAAATGACCATTTCTGCTTCCTGTGTAGCCAGCAAGGATGAGGTAAGGAAGGCTTCCTGCAGTTAGGCTCCTTGCTTTTGGGATCTGGCCTCTTGGGGCACCCTGCTCTTAACCCTGAATGCAAAACATATTGCATCTCCAGATCTGCTCAGCCCCCTGTAAGTATTTCTGTGTGTATGGAGACGAAATCACAACAGCAGCAGTTGTTACCAACTTTCGCTGCCTCTCTTCTAAAAAGATACACGTTCCCTTGGGGAACACGAGGTGCAGAGTCACTCCCTTCTTTGCACTGTGACACTCCACAGACAGCTGCGTTAGGGTTGCTGCAACACCGCCTTGGGTGTTCAGAAGAAATGTTGGGTATTTAAAAGAAAGCGTATCATTTCAGACTGCAACACAGCCTGATTGAGAAAGCCATGCTCACAGCTTCCATCCTGTGATGCAAAGACTGACACACGTATCCATGCTGGGACGGAAGCAGTTTGCCATGTTTTCAGAGCTCGGATCACCCCAATGCTTGTAACAACTTTCACACGTCTCTAATTTACACTCAGTGTCAAACCAACCAGGGGTGTTCTGGATTCAAAGTAACTGTCTCTGAATTCGCTCTGGTTCAACACCAGTACAGGCTGTCAGCACCTCCGCACCAGAAATGTGCGCTCCTTTCCTATCTGGCCAAAGCAGGCAATGGTCTGAGATCACAGCGCTTCAGACTCGCGTGCCCACAGAAAGCTGAGATGAATCCCAGAGGATAAAACCGAATGGCTGAAAGTCCCCAGGAAAGGGTGGAGCAAACACAGGGCAGATTTGGTGCCTAAAAATCAGAGTGGTGCCCAACGAGCTTTTTTTCACCTCTAAGAAGTAAACCAACGCTCAGTGAAACCTTTGCTAAGGGAGTTTGTTTCTATGTAGGACACAGGGAGAAGAACATCAGGGAGGAAGGCGGGTCACTGAAATGCACGACATTTGGTTTTGAGACACTGCAAGAAGGACACTGAGACACCGGAAAGATTTCCTAGACAATAAGGTGAAGAATGCCCTTCCATGGAAGAGCTCGCCCACGTCTCGTGGGTGACGGGACGGGACTGAGCGCCGCCTTCTGCCCGTCCGGGCTTTCTGCCCACTGAAACTCAGATTCCCAACAGGCAACCGAAGTGCGTTTGGTGGGCACAAAAACGAGCTCCAGCTCTTCTGTGAGCTCAGCTGTTCTGAGATCTCTTTGATCGCCGTTATGGTATTGGAATTCCTCCTCACCACCACGAGATAGAACTTGCTGCCTAGCACGTACTTAGACACGGAGACCCCGGTAATAATAATAACAGCGAGATTTTGAGGGGGTGGAGTCTTCAAGAAGTGCGCGCAGTGGTGGTGAAGAATGCTTTGTATTTTCAGGGCTGGAGCGCCCCCTTCTGTTGCATCAGCGCCCTGAATGTAACGCGTTGGACCAGCCGGCCGCCGAGTCCTGCGGCTCTCATCTGCGCGGCGCCCCCGAGCAGCAGCTCAGAGCCCGGAGAGCGGATGGCAGAGCGGGCGGTCCGTGTGTTGGTGTGAGGGTTCGGGCGGGCGCCAGCCGAGCTGCCACAGGAAAAGCGGCTGTGGGAACCTCCCTGGCGGCGGCATCGGTGTAATTAGTTGGTGAAGTCGGGCATATCGTGAAGGGAAGCTGCAAAGTAATGAGGTGTTATTCCTAGCTCTGTACTCTGCGTTTGAACTTTGTGTCTCCTGCAGCCACCAACTGAATGCAGGCTGTTCCGAACAACTGAGGAAATCTGACTGAAATACATTTAAAAGCAGCTCAATAATGCCCATGCGTATAATAATCTATGCGTTAATCACCGCGGGTTAAGTAGCTGATGAGCAGAGCTCGGAAGGGGTGAGGAGTAGGACGACGCAGAGCTCCCTTCGCGCCGAGGGCAGTTTTGGCCCTCCGCGCTTGCCGTAGCCACCCTGCGCTCCGGCGGCGGCGGACCGGAAGTGCTCGTAGTCGCTATGGCAGCCGCCTGCGGGAAGGTGCTGCTGCGGGCTGCCCGCCCTGCGCTGCCCGCGAGCACCGCTCGCCTTTCTCCGCCCGCCGCCCCGCGGGGAGCGAGCCCCGGGGCTGCTCTGTGCCGGGGCGGGGGGTTTAAGCTGCGAGGCTGTGGCGAACGGTTCCTTTTGGGAACGGTGTTTTTTTCTGAGCGTTTTATCTTTACAGGGTGGTTTTCTTCGTCGATGTGTCGAATGAGCAGCGATGGAGAGCCCACAAAATTCCAGCCGCCCCCGAAGGCCGTCATTATGGACAAGCAGAGGCAGAGGGAGGAGAGGAGGTAGAAGGGGTAGGCCGGGGTGGGGGCCGCCCTCGGATTCCTCGGGGCTCTGAGGCATTAGTACTCACCAAGTGCGTGTCGGAAGGTGACAGAGACACGGGCCTGCCTCTGCCTTTGCCTCACATCTCGAGGTCAGCTGGGAGCTGAGCGCAGGTATTTCTGTTTGTGAAATGGGATTTCTCTTGTGCTAAGCATTTTTCATGTCTCCTACACCCACCTGCATGGCTTTAAGTGGCACAGTGTTTCAAGTGGCGGTGCTGCCTCTGAGAGGAGAGTGACCGTGTGATACTGTGCACACTGGGGGTATTGGTCAACAGCTGGCTGCACATACCCAGCAGCGTGCCCCGGTGGCCAAGAATGCCAGCAGCATCCTGGCCTGTATCAGAAATAGTGCAGTCAGAAGGACTGGTGAAGTGATCCGCCCGCTGTTCTCAGCACTGGTGAAACTGCACATCCAGTACTGTGTTCAGTTTTGGGCCCCTCACTA
>JANHGO010003403.1:0-27244 GCA_024606505.1 Aquila spilogaster | reverse complement strand
ATTAACTCTTACCTGGGCTTGTGAAGGTCTAAAAGCAGAGTCAAAGCCATTCTGCAGAGAGTCCAGGAAAGGCTGGATTTTGTAGAGTCCATGTGTTGTCTGGCTTGAGCGGAAGGCCACAATATGGAAGTACTTCAGGATCTTCTCAAACCGTGATTGTGTCATGATAAGTGCAATGCTCTTGTTGCTATAGAAGCCGCTGCTCCATATGCTGAGAACAGACTCACAGTGGTGGATGCTGGTCGATATCATATAGCCTAGGAAAGCCTTCATTTCTGTCAAGGTGACGTCAATCCAGGTATCGTCACTACCAAATCTCTCCTGGTACTTCTTGGCATACATGTTGGTTTGTACCACCATGTTCTTTAGTACGTTGTCAGGGACAAAGAGTTGAAAAAAGTCCATGGCACTGGCAGTCAAGGGCATTTTTCGTGTTGGACCTAGGACAAAAGCAGGAAGGGAAGGCAAGTTCACAAGGCATGTTCAACCAACATCAGCAGTATAAAGCAGGACTAACCTGAGTGTTTGACAGGAATTATTATATAGTGATCCGAATTAACTCCTCAGTTGTAATGGAAATGCACAGAGCTCAGTCATGACTACTTCAGGTCAATATGCTAGTTTGGATACCATAAGAAAATGGATCTGTGTAGATACAACCGTGCCAGTTAAAGCAATGGCTATTCAGACAAGACACTTGGAAAACAAGGCCAAAGCGATGGTGTGTCAGCTAATTCCTTTAGAAGCACATCCACTAACAGTTCTCAGGAATCTTCACTCCTTTATTCTTTGTCTTTCTCTAAGTGGCTTGTTTCACCATCCCATGTCACATGGAATACTCTTAAGCATGACGGTGCACATCCTGGGTCATCTTCCTCACATAATGCAACAAGCTTTGCAATCCAATGCTGTAATTACTCTGCCTTTTAAATGATCTTGCACTTTTGCTGCAAGTTTCAAGTATTTATTTTATTCCATAAGTAGTGGGGGTAGGAAGGAGGCAGTAAGGGTTGGCAGCCCTGTAGCAGCATAACAAGGTTATCCAGTCAGACACTAGATTACATTAAGCCGAATTAGGAACATCAAGCTTGCAACATCAGGGATGCAGACACCAATCCTTACAGCTCTCTCTCCTCTAATCCCTTCCATAAGTTAATTAAGCTCAGCTTTAAAAGTAGTGTTTTTCATGTCCCACGTTGGCAGTGCTTGAGTCACCAGGCAAGGGCTATAGGGACAGGGACATTTCCTGTTCTCTTAAGAAAGCTGTGCCACGGCCAAACACACAAAATCAATGCACCTGAGAGGGGCAGCACAGGCAAACCTGAGCACAGGGCATTGCTAAGAGCAGATCTACATCCCTGCACAAAAGATAGATGGGGGTTACCATCATGTCACTAAGAGCTGGATTCAGTAAACACTGTGCCTTAGTTTAATTGACAGGCTTAAGACTGTCTGAACAGTATTCTTCCTGATCAAAAGCAGAAAGAACACAGATTCTCATCTGAAGTTCTACCTAATAGAAAAGAGTCTTCCTTGTACTGCATGGCTTCTTGGGTCTCAGCATCAGCTGAATCAGAGCAAGAAGTCTGCCATTCTGTCCTGTGGAGCTTCCAAGACTCGCTAATGTGTTTGTTAGGACATGTTCTTCTGTACACTTGTATCTCAGTTCACATTCCTAGTTACAGCAACAACTATGGGTTGCAGAAATACTGCATGGAACAGTACTGCTTAGGAACCACACAAACTATGTGGTTGAACTTGCTCTCAAAAGCTAGTTAATGCCTTAATGTTTGGCTACAGACTGGTGAACTCAAGCTACTAGAATTAGAGCAGAAATGACACCAAAAGATAAAAGAGGAAGACCTTCAAGGTGAAGGCAATGAAAAAAGAAAGAAAAAAAAACACAACAAAGTGGATTTTTTTTTCAAGTACAATGGGGAAAGAAACATATTTAAAGATTTCTTCTGAATTTTAATTTGCAAGATTGGGAAACTGGAAATGAAATACTTCAGCTGAAAGTATAAGAGTAAAAGAACTTCCCACAAATCACGGTATGGTAAAGACAGAGCAGAAAATTTCAGCTTAAATGATAAAAAGTTTTCATTATCAACTGGAAATTGCGGGGATAGAATAAATATACTTTTTTAACCTTAACTGCCCCTGCAATAGTATAGTCTGTTATATAAAGTGTTCTTGTCTTTTGATCAGGAGATTTATATGCTGCTAGCACAGACCAGACTGTAACAGCTGACTTAAAAAGCTCTACAAATGATTGTGCATGAATGACTTATAGTATATCACTTCCTCCTTCCCCACAACTTAATCAAGTTTTGATGTTCTACAAGAGATATAGCTTTCTGATAACAACACACTGCATTCCCAGTTACATGCAAAGCCTTGAGTAGCTGTTTGAATTCAAATCCAGTGCCCATGCAACCCTTCCAGGTAGTGCATGAAAGTAGCTTTTAAGTTCTTGCCTTTAGAAGCAGAAGGTGGGATTGGGTGGTAACATTTCAAATCTTGCCTATAGCAACCAAAATGGATTCATAAAGCATTAGGACTTATGAAGTGAAACATGTTAGTCTTGAGGCAGGTGCATACAGACAATAGGTCTGTGCTGGACTCTATTTTTAGGAAGTCAAGCACAGGCAGAAGTATAAAAAAGTAACTTCGTACACTATTAAATCTTCAGAAGTTGCACAAGTTTACCTTGAAAAGTGATTAAAGAAAATTGCCAGGTAGACTGGATAGGATGCTTCATTTCTTACCCAGCAGATCTGCTGCACTTGCACACATCTCCTGTCTGCTCTTCTTCTAGACAGAAATGTGCAAGACTGATAACCTGTTTGCCTCACAGAACCCACACAGCTCTAGAAGCAAGCTGAATCACTTTCTGACTCAATCATCAACCTAATTGTTGACTAAATATAATTCTTAGAGCCACTGTATAATTTTATTGTCTTTAAAAAAAAGCCTCTATTGGCAAAGTGAGAACATTCGATTCATAATCTACTGATATGCAATAAAGCAGGAGTGACATTGAGCTTCTGTAGGGAGAAAACTGAGTTTTTAACATGAATTGGGTTTTGCATAGCTAATGACTACTCTAAAATTAATTATTTAAATATGATCCTCTATCTTAGTTCACAAATATATCTCACATACAGAGCAAACTGCGTAACAAACCTAAATATTGCATCTGAACTTTTTAAGGACTTCTACATTGACTTAAAATCATAGAAAGGTTTGTGTTGGAAGGGACCCTTAAGATCATCTAGTCCCAACCCCCTGCTATAGGCAGGGACTCTTCAGTGGCAGTTACTCAGAAAACACTGATAGGAAACAATCTCACAGATCTACATATACACTGTTTACCAGTCAAATAAAATAGTGGCTTTGATAAGTCTTCATTTTATTTTAATGAATGAGACTTCAGTAAGCTAAAACAAAAAAATCCACAGTAATTTTCAGAAATTCAGAATGAATAAGATTACGACCATATACCAAATTTAGATTTTTCTCTCTTCCCTTCCTTTAAGTTGGTGTATTGAGAATATATGGCTTTTTTTTTTTCCACTTTAAAAATCAATCAAGATTTCCAATACTAGTTACATGGTCAGAGCACGAAAGTGCTCTTGAGTTTCCAAACACTCTACATGACCCAGCGGTCTGAGTATACTCAGGTGGGATCATCACTAGCACTCAGGGCTTGCTTTATGTCACATTTTGCAGAACCAGGAAAAATAACACAATCTATCTCTGTTACAATACAATGTGTAAATGCACTTTCTTTCTTTCTTCTCACCTTGACTACCAGGAAAAACTTGCACATGCAATCAGCAGCAGTCACCTTGCAAGTCATCGCTGTCATGCGATCCCATTTTGACCACATTGGTTCCATTTTCTGTTTTGCGCTCAAAAGTAACATCTCTGCCAAGGCCAACCAGGAGGGAAATCACTATTTAAATCATCAGAACAGACTCTAAGTAAATGGAGATGCTGAGCAGAGAATGCCATTTGTGATACAACCTGGAGGCGCAACTGGGTGGAAACTGGCGCCCTGCCTCAACTGTGCGCTGCAGAGGATTCCAGCTCAGCTCAGTGCACATCACAGCAGCCTGGCTGGTCTGCATGCCCACCTTCTCAGAGAACACACATTGCAGAAAAAAAAACAGACACACTGAGGATAAAAAATTGAAGGAAGCATCCAGGTAACCATCCTACAGGCAGCCCCTCTAGTTTTTCTCTTGAACGGGTCTCTACCATTTGTATTTTTACCACTGCTCCAATCTCACCAGTGTTTCTCGCCTTCCTTACTGAGTGGCAATTTAGAAAAAGCTAACAACATCCAGTGAATTGACTGCTTGTTCTTTACTTGCCTGGTCTGGTTCACAAGATTGAGTTATTTGAGTGCACATTTTTAATAGGTTAATTTACCCTTTTCCAGCAGCGTGCTCAGATGGCCAAGAAGACCAATGGTATCCTTGTATCACAAATAGTGCCACCAGCAGGAGCAGGGACATGATTGTTCCCTTGTACTTAGCACTGGGGAGGTCACACCTCCAGTGCTGTATTCAGTTTTGGGCCCCTCACTACAAGACAGACATTGATGCCCTGGAGCGTGTTCAGAGAAGGGCAACAAAGCTGTGAAGGATCTGGGGCACAAGTCTTACCAGGAGCAACTGCAGGAACTGGGATTATTCAATCTGGAGAAGAGGAGGCTCAGGGGAGACCTTATTGCTCTTGACAACTACCTGAAAAGAGGTTGTGGCGAGGTGAGGGTTGGCCTTTTCTCCTACGTAACTAGCAACAGGACTAGAGGGAATGGCCTCAAGTTGTGCCAGAGGAGGTTCAGGTTGGATATTATGAACAATTTCTCCTCAGAAAGAGTGGTGAGGCAGTGGGAAAAAATATACATATTTTTTGCTTTGCTGTGCAAATGACTTAGCACTCTTGTTCCACGTGTCACTGAGGTTCACAATAAAATATCCCGTTACCTTGACAGACCCAAGTTTGAGCATTAAGCCAATCCATATGGCACAGTTTAGAAAAAGAAACCTCATACATAGCTAATCCATAGTTGACTTTGAAAATAATTTAACTTAATTAGCAACTGGGCAGACCCCAAGACTCCTGAACCAAGCACATTTGTGGTAGAAACATCAGTTTATGAAATTAATGATTCAGAAGTCAAGTGATTTAGAATCAGGCAGAAAGATGGCACATTAAGGTGCATTATATACAGGTATATACCTAAGAAGGAAATCTAACTGGAATCTGTTAGTTTCTGTCAACTGGGAAGTATTTTTTCTTCTGATATATGGCACTGCTTTCAAAGAGCAAGGTTTGAAAAGCCAATTAATTCCATCATCCTAAGTCCAAGCAAGAAAAGACTGCTTTATATTCCTGAGAAGTTACCTTTCCGAGAGTACACAACGAGATTCTGAAGTCTTATTTAGAAAAAGTCAAAAACTGCTGATGGAGGATTTCTGTCACAAAATAAACATGCATAAGAAAACATGATGTTCTCATAGTAAGTGTCAATTGATGAAATGTGGCAGACAGTTTAAACAATTTTTTCAGCTTTCTCAAAGAGTACAGAGCAATACAAAGAACTGGGGGGGAAAGAAAGAACATCGGAAAACAATGTCTTATTTCCCAAAAGAATTTTTTCAAAATTTCTGTTTCACACTAAGTTCCCTCACCTAAGCTTTGGGAGCACTGGAGCTTATCCAGCTCACCAGAAAATCAGTTTTTGTATCAGTTCTGTTCTTAATGGCCTGTAAGAAATGTGCATCAGACCATCTCCAAACCACAGCCAGTCTGACAGCCTCATGACAAGCCTGTCAAGGAAGCTTCAAGTGAGTGCATACGACAGTTCTATTTTGCAGTTTATTCCAGATACTGCCCTCCTGCAGAAACTGGGCAGCAAAGTATCCAGGTCTGTAATGCAGTACATTATGCTGCATGTATTTCATTCAGTTTATTAAAAAATAGCAACCAGACCTCCAATGACAACTCCACTTTGTCAAGCCGAAGGAGTCACCCTAATTTATAGCAGCTGAAGCTCTGGCCAGTATTTTACAGGAAGTAGGATGTTTGCATTTGTTCTTTTGGTGGATTAATCTTACTTTCCTTTAGAAAAGCTCAGCATGAGAATTCTGTCTAAATTAGCCAAACGATCCGTGCTGTGGACTTGCTTGGAACTCAGAGACAATTGACGAGGTTACAAGGAAAAAAACACAGATTATTGCCTTTTTCATATTAGAAATAAGATTTTGGACAGAGTTCTTCCAAAAATGCATCTCTTGTTTGACTCTCAGCGACCCATGTGCTTCTGTGTGAATTTTTATTAGAGACTAATGTGCACTCTTGCCTAGGCACTCAGTTGCACACGCTTTCGATCTGCATTTGTTTCATAGTTACATTTACTACAAACTTTTTAGCAAAGTATGACTTGACTGCACTTATTTAAGATCCATGAGTAAGCGTTGACCAATGCTCTTCATGTTGTTATGTAATGACCATAGGCACAACAACTGTGTCGAACAGTTTCAGTGAATGGAACTCTTTCTCATATCTCACCAGTGTTAACAAGGATGAAGCAGTGAGCTTCATGCTGGCTCTGGTCAAGGGAGGACAGCTTCAGTCCCTGGTTGCTATAGCAGAAAGCACTGTGTTTTGACAAGTTAAATAAAGAAGTTACTCAGCAAACCAAACAGTAAAATTTAAACTAAGCGGTAACATTCAGCAAAGTATTTCCTGCAATTGAACTTGTTTCCACGCTACATACTGGATCCAGATTCCCACCTCACTTTCTTCAGCAGGATAGCAAAAACCTTGAGGGTCAAGTCTGGCATGTCAACCTAGTGTAGTTCCCTCATTCCTATCCAGCACAAGATGGTCTCCTGCTCCTTGTGATGGTGCTGTGTGTCAGCTGGGAGGGCAGCCCAGGTAAGCTAAGAACAATTCTCAGTGGGACAAGCCAAGGGTAAAGGATTTTGGCTGTAACTCAGCAACTGATCATGTGGGATCAGACACTATATAAAAACAGGTAAAGTTCTCAGCATCTTCAGAGGTCCAAGCAGGCAGGTCTTGTGCCTTTCCCATTGACCGTTCCATCAGCAGCACTGGTCTGAAAATGAGCATGTGTGAAACGTTGTGGCAGCTTTCCATGAAGTGCAGCTTGTTGGGGATTTAAGCCACAGTGGAAAAAAATCCCCACATTTAACTGAAAGTATTTCTTTGTTTACCATCTCTTAGAGCCTTCAAGCTGCAACAAGTGAATGAGAAAGACTAAAAAGCCCACTGCAGGTAGAGCTGGCACTTTATAATTATATACTTCATTTTCATGGTGAGATCTTATAATCTAACAGCCAGCATTAACAGAACCCAACAGAACTTCCTAAACACTGGTACAAGGTTTTATAGCTAAAATCATTGAAAACAACGTCAACAAAAACCTCTTAAATCAGCAGAGACGTGCTGAAACGGTACCATACAGCGCCAGCTCACACAGTACTTTGCTCATTATTCATTTGGCTTTGGGACTGAACACACTTGTTTCTTTCTCAGGGGAATTCCTTCTTCAGCAGCTTCCCTTGCACTTGCAGTTTTCTATTAATTCTATTAATATGTTTTACCACACTCAAACATCAGAGCAGATTGGCTGCTCCTGGCAGTCCAGCTGACACTGAGCATACCTAGCAT
The DNA here is from genome assembly GCA_024606505.1 of Aquila spilogaster. Lineage (NCBI taxonomy): Eukaryota > Metazoa > Chordata > Aves > Accipitriformes > Accipitridae > Aquila > Aquila spilogaster. The sequence continues at coordinate 19,534 of JANHGO010003403.1, read as the reverse complement.
GTTGAAGACAACCATTAACATGGTGACTTCATTCATCATCTGTAATATGGGCTATACACACCCGGCTGTAGGCACAGCTGTGCATATTTATCTGAGATAACTTCACAAAGTAGCATGGATATATTTATGTCAGCACAACTTTCATTACTATGAGTGATCCCCATAGCTAAATCCAAGAAAGCTGCTTTGGAATAGCCCCATAGGTGGAGGAACCTGAGCTAGGAACTCGTGCTGATGCAATCTGCCTCCACATCTTTCTCTCCAGGGTTTATGGTCAGTTCAAGTGCATGTCCACAACTACCATTCATTACCCGCAAGCAACTTGCTCCTGTCCAGCAACTTCCAGCATTAGGAGTATTTGGTGTCAGGATCCTCCCTTTGGAAGGTGAGAGATTTTGTGTTTGAAGAAGGGAAAACAGCCCAGTATGTTTTCCATGAAAACCATGAAGATATTTAATCTATTTTCTGTAAGTAAAAGTCAATAAGTAAGTGACCCAGCTAATGAGATGCTGAAAGTCTCCACGTCAACTCCTGCATTTACATGCAAAACATACATATGCCTCTGGAAAACTGACCTTTTGCTTTTGAGCAGTTCTCATGAGGAAATTGTTTTCTGCTTTGTTCAAAGATTGATTTTTTTAAAAAAAGACCAAATGTAAAAAAAAAAAAGAAAAATCATCTGGAAATCCAGACAGCTCAGCAAAGCATTAGAGACAATCTTTTCATGCACAGATATTCATTTCAGCACAGAGCCTCCCAATGATTCATCTCCACCCCACATGTGCTAATGCAGCTACAGGACTGGGGCTATAAAACTGTCCCAGCAGCTCCAGCCTCTTCCTGGAGAAGAGCAGCCCATTGTCCATAAAGCATTGGATGCTGCTTCCCATGTGCAGAATGAAACTCCTGCCGTGAAACCCACTTGCGAAAGGGTGACGAGGCCACAGCATGACCCTGCCCCCAAGCCACCAGGCATGGAGCTGGGGCTGTTGCTGCAGCCCAGCTAGGAGATATTGAAAACTGGAAGCTGGCCAAGGAGCTTGGTGCCAGGGGTTCTATGGGAATGATATTCAGGTTCTTCTTCCATGTTGGCTTCCTCTGGGCTGTGTCAGCCTCCCTGGGATTTCACTGCTCTCTGTAGTAGCATACACATGCATCCCTAGGTGGCTTCACAAGCTGCTCAGTCAGATAAGCTCGCTCTGCTGTGCAGACCCCAAACAGGGAAGCAAAGGAAGTCTCATTACTTTGGAGACTAAAAGAATAAGTCAACACTACAGTTACTGGCACTTTCATTTAAGGACTACACCATCTCCATCAGAGAGCATCACAACAATTCGTCACTTACACACTGCTTTTAAATTTGCAAGTTCACCATTTTTTATTCCCCACATTCCAACCCCAAACCCTCCAAAGCGTTGGGACAAGCAGTTACAAATCATGTGCCTTGCCAACCTAATACACCAGCTCTTTGTTAAGAGGCAAATGAAAGTCTATTTTCTTAGAACATCTAGGAGGATGCACATAGAGGTCATTCTCTTCCACCTGTCCCTCTGCCAGATTCTCTTTTTCCATCCTTGCTCTAACTCCCCTTAGAAGTGACGTATGGGTCACAACGCAGGGTGCCTGAACATCTCAACTCAGAATAGCCACATGGCTGGCAGCTTTGATAAATGACTTCTGTACATCACACACACCAGCATCCCTAATCCTCTTAGCTCATGCAGGACGCATGACACGCATCTCACAGCACTCAAGCTGCTTCCTAATAACTCTTATAAACCCACAACTTCTCAGTTTTAAGAAACCAGAGCTTTTCTTCAACGATGAAGTGTGAAAAAAAAAGAAAGCAATCATCCGTACAAAAAGGTGGATTTACCACTTGTACTGCCTATGTTGACTCCGGGCTGATGCACACATGTTTACCAACTCCTGTGCCCACAGGGAAGGCTTTTAGGGAGCTATAATTGCAAAGAGCCAGATGCACAGTTCGGAGCTAAACAGTGCAGTCAGAGCAGAACCTTGAAGTAGCAGTCCATCAGCAACATGGCATTGGTTCTCCAACCTCCTCTCAGCTACTCTGAGTAGCAAGCAGAACTGGTGAGCACCTGGCCTCCAACTTCTCCCATGGCCATTGATGGGCTGCACAGCAGTTGGAGGCAAATGCAGCAGAAGCAGGCCATGGAGAGAAGGTCTGCAGAGAAGAGTATCACATGCTCCTCCACAGCCTTTCAGGACAGGCAGGACATTACTCTGGAGCCAAAGTTTGCCTCCTCAAATACAGACTCACTCTTTATTCTGCTGCACCCAGAGTTCAGGGAGGGAAGAAGTCTGAGCTGGCCAGGCACACAACACTTCCTGCTAGCCATCCATCACACCAGATGCCAACTCTGCATTGGAGAAGGTTCCCAGCTGACAAACCTAGAGACCAAAGCACTCCTGACTGGATAACTCAAGAGAGCAACCTTCCCCTTCCTTCTGAATCCCTCACCATCCTGCAATTTAATGCACTTCAAGGTTACAGAAATCACCTAAAAATATGATCGCAAATATACCTGAGCTCATCTTTTCCATGCTTCTTGGAGGCTGGCATGAACAAATGAACAATTAAATGCTGAAAAACCCTGTAGGATTTGATCATTGTAAGAACACACTTTAACTCAAAAAGAAGTAGCTTGTACCTCTTGTTTTGGACCAAGTAGCAACAGAGATTTAATACAGTAGGGATTTTCAAAGGACTTCATGATGTGCTCACATCAAAAAAAGCCATCAGTGATAAGCTCTGGGTCATAGTAAGTAGTGGGATGGAAGACAAAGTCAGTAAATTTCACTGGTGTATAAAAATCAGGCCCACACATCAGTTCCTTAAATCTGCACGTAATCATGCAGGATGCACCTGCAAGGTAAATTTAAATTAGCAACATGGGAACAACCACTGCAAAACACATCCTTCTATTTGTAAAGTACCAAGCACTTTACACTAAGTATTCCAACAGAGGCTTCTGGGCATTATCAGAACAGAAATAATAGCTTCCCCTTCTGTAACCACAGATTAGGGCATTCATAGCTGCAGATCTCACAAACTGAAGGCTCACATTTGCTAGCTTTGTTCTTCCTCTTACAGAGAGTCAGTATTTGCTGCTTTTTTTCCAATGCTCCTTTCTGTTTTAAGAATTGCCCAAATATACAAAAGCCCACAGAAGTATATAGCTTTCATACCAGGGTTCAGATCTATCCCTGCCCTCAATCCTTCACCATTTAGAAAAGTCTCAGCCTGGAAAAAAAGCTTGTGATTGGTTAGAGGCCACAGACAGAATCAATGTCATGCTTAAAGTAACATTTTAATTATATATGGATAACAAAGTTTCTGAGCGTGTTTTTGCTCTGTAGACCTTGGCCTCCTATCTCATCTCACGCGCTGTTGACTATTTAAAGACTGATTTTCTTAAAGGGTAAAAAAAAAGATTCTGTTTCCATGTCAAGCTGGTTTATGATTTCATGATATGATGAAAAGGAGCGTATTTACTCAGTAACAAGTAACTGGAAAAGTTCCCACTCAAACAAGGGCTGCAAATGTTGACTGCTTTTCAACAAGTGCAGCTCTTCCTTACCAAGCTGCCTGCTCACCAAACCAGAGAAAATATTTCCCTGAGTTATGGAACTGGGAGTCAGCCTCCCTGAATGTTTTCCTCTGCTACTGATACACTGTGCTATCTCAGGCTAATCACATCATCTGCTCTTCTGCTTTACCATGCCCCAGGCTCACAGTGGGCTTTGTGTCTTGTTTTCCTTTGTTCCCTTCTTCAAATGTCCATCCTTCCCCAGGCTTCTGGCTCACCCTGACCTCCTCCAGGATCTACACTCTTCTCTCCCTTCCTCTTGCATTTCTGAGACACTGACATTCCTCAGGGCTTCCAGTTTTCTTGACATTTCACTGAAGGGATGAGATGAGGCTTATGTTAGCAGGAATCCTTTAAGTGTGCACCCACTGTTTCTAAGGATATTTGTTTTAAGACAAGGATTAGCTGCTGGATATAAGAGGTGGTCAGCTAGGTAGGTGTTGGTTAGGAGTGTGTCCAACTGTATGTTATTCTGTTGTAAGTTACGGAATGAAGATCTACACCTGCATCTGGCCTGCCAAAAATAATAAAAGCAGATGTCCCAAATCCCCTCTGGTTCCTGCTCATACCTCCTCTTACCCTCGAGCACTGATCTACATGAGCTAACAGTACTGAAATCTGCAGTCACAAGTTCACGCATTTGTTTTCTACTAATCCCTTTCTGGCAAGGAGCACCTAACTAGCAGGTAAACACAGATCAAATACCACAACTACTGGTCAACGAGGTCTGCAGTCGGAGACTTCTCTTTTTCAGACCAGCTAGTCCAACTCCCCTGCAATGACCAGAGATACCTACAGCTAGACCAGGTTGCTCAGAGGCCTATCCAGCCTGACCTTGAATGGTGAAAGCCATTACCCCCGCCTCTTTTCCTGCAGTCCTCAGGTACAAGCATGCCATGCCTACACTCTCCTCAACCATCCTCAACATAACGAAAGAAACATTCAAAATCTAAAGCGCAGACTCAAATTCTGATGGCCTAGAAACAATACACCAGAAAGGTTAAGTACATATTTCTGCAAGTAAACAAAGGCAGAAACTTGCTCTTCTGTACAGTCCATTCACACAGGCCACAAACATTAAATCAGTTTCATGGCATACGTGACACAGAGCTGCTGTTGCAAGCCCCCTTCTTCAACTTCGCCAGTTCTTGCCAGCACGCAAGTGCCCGAGATCTGCGTGAGGACTACTCATCAGACTTCATCTAGCACTACATTTCCTACAAGGAATACTCAATCCCCTAGCTGCTTCACAACATCCACTTAAATAACAAATGACTGAAGGTCATTTAAGGAAGTTTCTGCTCCCAAACAGCAAAAGCTGTCTCTTCCCTGTGGCTGACATCCAAGTTTTTCTGCCTTTTTACCACTGCATTTCCTATAGAGCTGAGACCTCCCTCCATGCCCTCGCTGCAACACTGTCTCAGTCAGTGTTCCCTTGTCAGAAACCCTGGTGTTGGCTCACGCCTCCTGGAGAGATCGGCCCATGCTGCTGCTCCAGCCAGCACAACAGAATTGTAGCTTTGGTGTTAGGATGAATGCTCATCTGTTTCTAGACCTCCTTTCATTTTTCCATGGTTTTTTAAGCACTCTTTGAACACAGAGACCCACAGTAAAAGGAGTATATGAAAACCTCCAGTTTTGACTGCTAAGTCTCTCTCTGCTCTCTTGGCTCTGTGCGCAGGAATAGCAAGGCAAACAAAGAAAAGAATATCTGTCTCTACAGGGAGCCTCCTGCTTCCTAAGCCTTCCAGACTTAACTGCCACAATTATTTTTATATTAAAGACAGATCTGCTCCTTTGTATACCTCTTCTTCCATTTCTTCAGCTGCTTGTTGCTATGTTCACAAAAGTCTCACGTTTAAGCTATGTTTCTCTCCATTCATACTTTATTTATGTTGGCTGTCTCAAAATAAAATTAAGAAAAATAACAGACCTACTGCATCTCATTCAATCCCATCAGCTTCTTCTGTCCTCTGATGTGGTTCCTTCTTCCTCATCATGAACTGCCCTGAATACATAGCATTTTCCCTTCCACATCGGGAATTAATTATGTTCCTCCCTCAGGGCCAGGTTCTACTAGGCCCTAAGTGCTATAACCCCCATCAATGTTTCAGTAGTAAAATAAATAAATAAAAGCTTTCAGATTATTAGCAACGCCTGGAGCTTTTATAACCTAGTGTTATCAAAACCTTAAGCACCCTAGGCAAGCTAGAATGTTACTTATCTGGGGAGGAGGGAAAGAGATATGAACATATTGCTTTGCATCACTGCTAAATACTAGATCTCATAGTACTACCGTCAAACAGAGACAAGCCACCTCACAGAAATTCACTGTTTGGGCCTGGTTTGAAGCAGCATAGCAGAGATGCACACAGATGACCACAGTCCAGCTGAACAGAAATGAATATTGGTCATATTAAGATCTTTTCACTGACCTTAGATGAGTGGTCTCCAACTTGGACTACCACAAACCATGAGAGCACATGCGGCAATCCATGCTGGTGCAGGAAGAAAATATTTTTTGTATTGTTAAGTAATAAAAATGTAAAGAGTGTTTATTTCTTATCTATATTATCCATTTTGAATTGCTATTTCTGTGTACGTTTTATAGTGCATGTTATTTATTAGCACAGTAGCATACATGTACAATTTAAAGATAAATATACATCAAAAAACTTCTACTGATAGAGGTGGATAACCAAACAACTTTGGAGACCATTGCTTTAGAGTACTCCAATAACAATGTCCAGGACTAAAGCAGCCTACATGACTCACTTCAACCCTTACTTCAGCAGAGAGCTGAGCGTGCACTTGAATCCTATCAGCCTCAGTAAGGCCTGATCTACCAGTGGGTTTTATACCAGTATAACCAGTTTGCTCTGAAATGGAGTCAGTTCCCATTCTGACCCCTGGAAAACTGTTTTTTTTTTGTTTGTTTGTTTTTGTAAGAACAAAACAGCAATGGTATTGGACAGAGGGACTTTTACATTGGTATAACAGCTCCAATGTTAGTCTGCTTAGAGTATGCTACTACATTATCATTAAAGTAGTACTGCACTCACAAAGAAAAGCTTAGGATTTAAGCATGTGTTTATGGGCTTTCCTAGATTCAAGGCATAATATGCTTTTTTAACATCCCTTGACACTCAACTTTGACTTTAAATTTGTATTGCTGACAAATCAAAAGAATGTTTAACAGCCTTGTGTTTTTCTCTAATGGAAATAAATTTCCAGAGCACAAACTTGTTGTGCAGTCAGCCTTTGAAATTATTAATCCTATAAGCATGACTGAGCTTGCAATATGCATAGTGGTAGGAAAGGAGGGAAACATCTTTCTACCATACAAATTGTCTGTAGTCATTCCTGCAGCCTTTTCATCATTCCTTCAGGGCCTTGCGACTGTCACTCAACAGACTGTGATGACTTTTCTCAAGCCTTGGCAAGCAGATTACAACTGATGAGTTCTTCAGGGAACATGGGTTTTCCCTTTTGATCATGGGTCTTAATATTAGTTTCTACCACTTAGACACAGATCTGACTACAAATTGACTACTATTGTGTTTATAAAAATACCATTTTTAAGGAGCAATTCAGTCACACATTCAATGGAAAGCTGTGTAATGTCAGGCTTTTAAGCTCCTCGTATAGCCAAAGCAATCCGGTTATGCTTTTTGATAAACGTGCCACAGGATCACCAGATATCTTAAATATATATATATATATATGTTCTCCTCTCTCATTCAAGTGGCCAAACACCTCATATACTACAAAAGAGGAGGTGGAATGACTTTATGTTTGAAGTTCCTTTACTTAACCTGTGATTGCTCTTAAATCCACCTTTATTCATCACAAGAGAACAGGGCCAAGGAAGATGACAAGAGAAGACAAGAGAAGAGCTATGGCTTCTGTGTCCTGTGAATTAGGAAAAGGGAAGTGAAATTTTCTCCGGAGACAAGGGGAGACTTGCGTTGGTGCACACTTAATGCTTTTTACTCCAAAAGCTGGCAAAAAAGGGGCAAAAAGGCAGCAGATATTTCATGAGATTTTCTTTAGAGTGACAACACATAAGGCCAGCAGTATGAGTATGCAATTGTTGTTTAACAGAAAGCTTCCGACTCCAGAACTGCACTGAAAGCTTTTTGCTCATAAGAAGTGAATGGAGTTGTTTTACAGAGCTAAACAGTTTTTCCTTGGTGATTATTCATTTGGCCTTAGTTTATCTTTGTTATGTTTCACTTTAACTATCTTGATAGTTTTGATCAATTCCTGCTGATTAGCTGGAAACCTCAAACACAGGCATAGGTTGGATGCCAGTTTGCTCTTCCACACACAGCTGCTTTTCGAAGTGCTTCAGCAGTACTGCTAGCAGCGCAGCCTTCTTTACTCTCACATTGCATGCTTTGGCAAGAATCTCTCTATCGTTCTTCCAAGTAACCTACACAGACGTTACTATTCCTGAAGAAGGTCTGCATTTCAAAGCAGAAATCAATCTTGTGAAAAAATCTTGAGGATACAGATAGGGAGTTAGCTGACAGCACTGCTCTCCTTTAGGGTCTCAGGATTCAGTTTAGCAGAAACTATTTGAGGCAGGTAATCACAATAGCTTGAAGTCAAGCATGTTGTTCTTGGGCACCAGCCTCACACTACGCTGAAATGAATGCTTTCAAGGCTAGGCATATTTCTGATAACCAAGTGTTGCTCTAAACAAATGCATTAGTGGTAGAAGTACTATAATGTCAAGGAAAGTCCTTGAAGACACAGCAAAATAAAACAATAAAAAAAAGATAAGCTTGAAGACATTGCTTAGCAAAGACCTTACTTTCTCTTCTCCTAAGTTACAGACAAAGCAACTTACAGCAGCTGTCTACAGCAGTGATCAGAGAAAACAAAAATTCAAATGAATCTGTCTCCTTAAGAAGCATTTTTGCTCCATCAGTATAATTATTTAGGACACAGAACAACAGTGAGTTCAGCTAATCTTAAGAGGAAAAGGAAAGCAACAGACACCAAAATTGTTTACACAAACTTTTTTTTTAAATAGATATCACTTGCTTTGACTACATCCTCCTGCTTCTACAATCAATGTCTGAGGGATGACAGGCTGTCAAAGGTAGTTGTGCAAGCAAGGGAAGAAGGCATTGGAAACCCAATCCACAGCCCTGCCCATACAGTGAGGGAAGGGATGGGAGAATATTTCCTAGCTGTTCGGTGCAATAAATTTGAGCTATCACACAGTGCATTAGCCTCTAAACTTCTACTAGGCTCTTGTACTGGGCAGCAGAAGTACAGATGCACTCACAACTCAGTCCCACTAAAATGCTGGCTCAGAACTCCATGCAGAGGTAGCAGACACCTCAAAGCTCAGCCTTCATCCAAAAAGAAGGTCAGTTAATCATGGGATAACCAAAGCCACAGAAAAGCACCACTCCGATTAGATTTGAAACCAAATTTTGCTGAGCTGCACAAAGTGTTAACAAGCTGGAAGGAATGCTAAGTTTGATGCTGTGGTGGGTGTGACAGTTGTTCACATACTGCATCTCCCACACTCAGATCTGAAACATCAGCTGTAGCAGGTGTCAGTGAGCAATGTGGTCTAGGGGCATCTGTCCATATTTTGGTATGCTAGAAGTACCAGCTTCCATCTTTATGGGGCACTATGGACTTAAGAACAGGCAGAGCCTGCTCTCACATGACTTCATCACAACATCAGCTGGCTTTTTCACAGAATCATTAAGGCTGGGAAAGACCACGTAGATCATCAAGTCCAACCATCACCACCATGCCCACTGATCATGTCCCTCAGCACCACATATTTGCTGCAGGACAGGCTCTTTTCACTACAAATTTGCTGTCTAATAAGTATTGAATTTGAGCAAACTACCTATAAGCAGGGGCATTTCAAAGCACTCTCACTCCTCATCACCTATTTTTGCACAAGGTAGGTGAGAACTCAGTATCTGGAGGACCTTCGCCTTCTCCTCCCACAGGAATGAACCTTGCCACAAATGACAGAGCAAAAAAAAATTGCAAAAAGCCTGAATTACTAAGAAGCAAAACGTGAACAATGAATTCCTGCCCCAGACTGCTTGCAATTTTAACACTGACAGTGGAGACATGGAAGCCAGCAGAGATCAGAAGAATAAAAAAAGGAAGTTCATAATGACTAAAAATATGATGCTAAAATGTGAAGGATTAGTAAGACCTATATTAAGATGCAGGAGAAATGGTCGTTTTTATGACAGCAAAGGATTTTCTAGAAAGAGAAACAGTTAGAGAAGCTAAACGCTGTAGCAGAGAAGAGAAGGTTAGGAAAAGGTTATAGCACAGATTAAAAGGATTCACTGGAAATGGAAAGCTTCAAAGTAAAGTTTTGAACGGCTTTTGTTATACTTGTTTCCTAGCTCCTTTTCTGATTAAAGCATTGTGCTAAAGCATTCTCCCTTTCGCTGCCCATTTCAGCTTGAAAAGAAAAAAATCCCATCTCCCTTTTAGCTTAGGAAGAAAGCTGACATTAGAACAACTGGTAGCACACTGTTCAATGTCAAGCTGCTCCAGGTCAACACTGAAACCCTTTCTCTCCCTTTTGAGTCAGCCTTTCAGTGAAAGACCTAAAAGAGAAGGCATCGTTTGTATTTTAAAATTTGATTTGCTCAACTTCTGTATCTGCTCATAAAATGCTATCAAGTGTTTCTACTTCAGCATATAACACAAATAGCTGCTTTTAGGAAAAAAAAAAAAAAGCTCATTTAGTTTCTTGTCATTGATTCAGTGAGCGACCCAACAGTTAAAAGAACAGAAGAAAGAATTAAAAACTGATATAATCTCATCAGCAGCATTACCAGTGTAAGTACATCTTAAATTCACAGATTCTTTCATTTTTGGTGCTGAGTTAGACAGTATCAATTAAAAAGTATCCATACTTGAATATTTTACACCCACCACCCGCCCCAGAAAGCAAGTAGTTTTCAGCTTTACACTTACAGAGCTCAAAGTAGTTCGTATTTATCCCAGTCTAGTGGAATTAGATACTTCTGTTTATATTCCTACACCTCCTAATCAGAAACAGCTGTGTCTTATACAGAGTTAAAAGGCTCTTTTGCAAAATAAAGTGGAGAAGAAGGGGGATGAAGAAATAAGCAAGGTCAGTGAATTTTTCAGGACACAAATTCATGATAAGCTAGGTGTGATTCAGCTGTCAAGGCAAGGATTTTGCCTTGGTTTTCACAACAGCTAATGAGGTTCATCAGAGGATAAATTTCATGAGTCTGAGGATAGGATAGCATGAGCTATAATGCCTGTGGCAGAAACAAAAACATAAGTAATTAAAATGTTGCAGGTTAGTTAATTCTTTTTTGTCTTATTCCTCAAATACTAGTAGCCTCATAACATGATCCAAAGTGAATGCAAGTTCAAGGTAACAGCCTAAGTTAAAAAAACAAACACAAGTACAATCTAAGAGGAAGAATAGATCTGGTAACTTGAAGCTTGTTAATCTTATCTTAATACTTCTTCAAGATTGAACAGATTTGGGTGGAAAGAATAACAAGCATGGACACTGAGACAAATTCAGAGCAGTATTACTCACTTTTATCATAGACAAGATACCCTGCAATCATACCTGAGGTATACATATCAGGAAAAGAGAAGACCTAAGCACAATAGAATTCTTTGCAAGTTGAAACAACTTCCCAAATCTCACAAAGAAGTGAGGAAACAACCATCTGAGAAACAAACACATTATGTTGCCCTTCCTTGTCAAGACACCTATTTCATGGTCATCAGTTACTGCAGGTGACTGGATCGTGGACTTAGTTGGGCATACTCCAAACCTGTGCCTGTCTTCCTCCTCCAAACATCTGTTCTCACGCTTTACAGTAGTATTGTTGGTATTTACCTGCAAGGAGTGTCTTCATACCTCAAGAGAGTCATGGATGAAAGCAGCTACTGGATGATGCAACAACTAAAAGATTCCCAGGTGCTGTGAGGATAGCAATATAAGTATTTGGGTAGTGCTGTATCCAACATCCCTGGCATAACAAAATTAGTTTCTAAACACACAAAATGAGGCCTAGAATTAATCACTTAAGTAGAGATACAATATTCATTGCCATACAACTCATTATCCTAGCATGTGATAGAGACAGCAATACTCTGAGTAACAGCTGTGTAGTCCTGGTCCACTGTACTGGAGTAAGAGGAGAGTGTTTCACCCTAACAGATAAGAAGGCCCTCCATGAGCACACAGCTCCTTTCTGCAAGATATACAGCTTCTCTCCATTCCCAAAGGCAGAAGATGCAAGTAGCAAGTCTTTTGCCTAGCACTCCAACATACAGTTTGCCACTGAGCAGCTTTCCTAGTGTACACAACTATCTTAACCATTTGTAAAACAGCAGAAAAGAGTGCTGGAAAGGACACGAGAAGTCATTTAATCCAAGTCTCTACCAAAGATCAGTCTACATACTAGGTGTCAATCTATTACAACACGTTAGTACAGCTTGTTCTTAGGTTTCCAAAGACAAACCAAGTCTGCCACAGTATTACACTGACTGAGAGTTTCCATCATGACTGATTTAATTCTCCATCAATTCAGCTTAAGCCTGTTATTCCTTGTATTCAATTTCCATAGCAGATAAGGCAGATAATGCCCTTTTCTACAATAGCCTTTACTTATCCACATGGCCACTTAGTTTATGAACAGAATACTGAAACATGGTCTAGTTGGTAGATTTTTCTCCTTTTTGGTCCTCTCTCTCTCTTCACATTTGACTGTTTACCTCCCACCCAGGGTGGAGACCCTGACTCTCTTTCCCATATGGCAGGTCAATCTCATCACAAATCTTGCAAGCTCTTCTGCTTACATATTTTAGGAGGATGTTTATCTTTTCACAACAATATGACACTGAGTCACATTCATCTTGTGCTCAGCTTCATCCTCCCATTCCCTTTCTATCTAAACACTTCTTCCCCTTCTCCTCCATTTTACTTTTCCACTGTTAATCACTGCTGCCTTCACACTACGTGTTTCTCACTTACACTGTACCCTTTCACTCCCCTGGGCTATTTCAGGCTGACAAGAACTGCATGAATTCTGAGCCTGTCCTCCAGTGTACACGGAGCCCCTCCCAATTTTGTTTTATCTAAAAGTTTAATAAACAAATTCAGCAAGTTCACCTCCATTAAGGAAGGCACTTTCAAATTCTCATTAAACAGAAGTAAAGCTTCTATCAAAATACTTAAGCTTTAGCCAGATCTTCCTACCACGTTTTCAGAGACACTAACCCAGGCCTTATCAAATTCAAATGGAGACAGAAACAGACAGTTGCAGTAACAACAGTTTTAGTGTGAATATAATCTAGCCCCCATCAGATATCTAAATGGTCAGCTGTTGCTGCATCTGCTTCTTCTCACCCTCAAATTTCAGTCTCTGCAAGAAGGTGTTTGTCACGACAGATATAATGTAACGCAAAGCACTCTGCAGAAATTGGAGCTAATAATACCAAGATGGTTTCTGCCTCTAGAAGATAACACCTCTGATTCATTGTAGGAGGGGAGGAGAAAAGTCTGACAGGAGCACAGCAACAGTTGTAGTTCTCCAGGTTCAGGTAGTTCCTAACCACATGCAGGCACTCCAGGCACCAAAAGCATCAGCTGATACCATGTTTCATATACAACAAACAGCACAGGTAATTTTATGGAGAAGGAACTTGCAGAGAACCTGCAAAATAGGCAGGTAATGAAGCTGTGCCCCAGACACTTGAAGACTGGAACCAGGCTCTCCATGACTGAGGGGAGGCTGGGTACAGGCAGCTAGAGTCACACAGGAAGAAAAAGGAGCCAACAGAGCAACCCATACACGGTCTGGAAGAGCTGCCCAAACAAGCAGTGCCAAATTCCTTCCCACCTCCTCTTTTGTGAAAGAGACATTTTGGCAAAAGCAAAGACTTTATTCAGAGTTTGTTTCAAGGAACTGCCCGAGGGGAACTGACAGCCCTGACTGTTGCTACAGCCCAGGACCTCAGGTCATCTCCCAGCGCCATAAGCTTCAGCCCCAGCAATGCTGGGTTCCACTTACCTGGCCATGGGTCTCACCTGCCCAGGTGCTCCTGGCTATGAGAGAGTGAGTCCGGGTTGTCAGGCCCTGCACTGGTAGGGAGGCCAACTGTTGTAGACCATCTGTGATGTCAGTTAAGTCAAGCCACTACCCAGCAGTGCAGGAGCAGATAAAGGTCTCTTCTGAAGGGGCAATGGGGCCATTCCTTATCAAATACAGCCTCCTCAAGTAGAAAGAGCAATATGTAGTTTATGTCAAAACCCATCACTCTTTTCTGAATGAGATTAGCAATACACTCAAAGGCTTCTTTCCTTACTCTTTTTTTTAATTTTATTTTTAAAAATACTATTTGCAGGAAAGTTAACACCATGGGAGAAGCCACAGATCACTCAAAGGCACTCCAAGTCTTAGTGCTTCATTTCTCTTAATCTCAAAGCCAGTGACAAGAGTTTATTAATGCAAATCTCACCAGTATAAAACTTCATATTTTGTGTTTCACTGCATCTCAATCTATCTAATGACTACATGATAGGACAAATTTTCGAGTAAAAAATAACTATGATACCCTAGAAATGGGAAAAAGTCTTCAGTTTAAGGAGGTCTTCTCATTCCATGATCCATACTGATTTGAATGATTAAATAAGAATTTATATTCACACATGTTCTTATATCCATTACAGAATGTCTCCAGCATGACAGATGTAAGAGTGTTTCATGCTTTTCAAGACCAGATTGGGAACCTATCAAGCCAGTCCAAAGATAACGCATTTTTGCCAGGCCACTGCAGCAAGGCAAGTTGTAAGATCCACACCTTGACCTTTGGGGAAGGCTGCCCACCTCTTGCCTTGCTATACCAATCCACTTAAACTGTTCAGTCCCAGTACTGGCAGAACAAGCGATCCTAGATCCCCATCCCAATTACTGCAAACCATATGCATAAAAGCATGCGTGAGTTTCAATATACCTAACTCCTTCAAAGTAATTTTTCAAGGCATTAACTGAGAAGATTACCATTGCCCAAACCCAACATGAACAGGCTGCATCCTGCAAGCAGAAAGCATCGTAACAATGAGAACAGCTACGTGTCCACAGCAACAAACAGATCCCTGACTGCACAGCTCCAGGTGCTCCCCACTGGGAAGTCAGCCAGCATTTACCACTCAAAAAACTGCAGATGACTCTACACACTGGATAGACAAATTTTCCACAGCAGTGAATTTCATAAGTAACTTGGAAAAAAGAAAGATACTCTCTTTTCATGCTGCAATTTAATCTATTTCATACACGCCCACCTCTATGCCATATGTAATCACGAATGAATCACAGTTATAACAGCATCTGCTTTAAGTCTGTTTTCTGTTCTTTCTCCCATCCCCCCCCCCAAAAAAACCACCAAAACCATTTGTACCTGCTGATGGGCCCACTGTATCTTTCATCTCAGTCCAGTAATCTTTTTGTTCAAAACAACTATTTTTCCCCACCCACAAGGACATTAGATACTCTTTGCTTCAGTAACTTCTATTTATCCTTTTCTGACGAGATTTTTGCATCTTTACAGTGTGATACATCAACTGTACTTCAGTTTTACCAGTTCTCGACTGTACAGCTACAGCCTTGTATTGCTGGCTGAATAGAAGCTCCTTGTGTTTGTTCTTTATCCTTCTTAATGGAAAACATTGTTTGTCAGTACAAATCGTGTGAATTCATATGATGTCCAGGAGAGCAAAACTGAAAGCAAGTTTTCTATCAGGTGCCATTAATATCAGTCATCTTCACAGAAAATCAGGGGTGATAATTCAGAAATATTTATATTAGGCCAAAACAAGCTAAAGAGACCTCTAAAACTGTTTCCCTGCAGTCCCTCGCCCTTGGAGCTATGGCTTCATTTTTACAAGACCCATTCAGTTACATATCTGTTCATTTTCAGATAGAGACAGTGACTGATTAACATCCTGTTCAAAGTGGGAGCTTGGATAAGTTCCTAGAAAGGATGCCTTGCCACAAAGAAGTGAGATGTCAAATGCTAGCATTCTCATGCATTTGTCTTATGTATTCCTTTGGAATCCATCTGCTCTATTTTCTAATAACATGCAGAAATTTCAGCAGTATTAGGAAGGATGAGGTATTTTAGGGACTATATTCCTCTAGATATGACCTCTAGATAAGATGTAAAGCTGTATCCATGATTATCTTCCCTTTGGGAAGCACCTTGTATTTCCAAACTGCTAAATCCATCCGCTCCAAGTTTTTCGAAGACAAGCATGGGAGGAAAACTAAACAAAACACCTAAATGAACAAGCGCACCTAAGATAAATTTCCCACTTCTACAGCACCCAGGACAGCTTCTTGTGGCCCAGCAGTCTATACAGAATTAGCAAATCAACTCAGCTATTAGCATCCTCATTAGGCTCAGCAGAGAGGCTAATTTCCTCTCCAGATTGACTTGTACGTAGGCAGACAAGGAAGTTGTCAACGTCACAGAAACAGTACAGTGGACATGAGTATTTGTAGGAAGTAATCTATTTCTTTGAAATGACCCCATAAATAACTTAAAGGGGAAAAGACTCATTTGATGCAGTACAAGATCAAGACGTAAATAAGTTTTTTTCCCTGTAGACGTTCAGTCAGTGTCTATAGAGAAGACTTTAATATGCAACACTTATAGACCTTCACGTCTCAATTACTGACCAGAACTGGTTCTCTGTATAAAAGCAGAGAAGAATAAGCATTTCTGTGAAATTTATCAACAGTATGTTATTCACAAAATACATATTCACTTACAGAGCTATGTGTGAAAGGATGGGAACTCAGCTAAATCGCAGTAAATTTTAGAATTAACAAGACTGCCATGGACTTGTATTACTGTAGTGATTATGGAAGCAGGAATGTGTGTTCTAAAACCACATAAAAAGCATATTTAGGTTTCATAAGAGGCATGATATATTAAGTCCTTGCATAATTCACATATTTAGCAAAACATCAAACCTTTAAGTCATCCAATAAATGATCTGGAAAACTGAAGTGTGCATCTTTGTGGTGCATTTATCATAACACATAGCAGCATCACAAAACATCTAGGAAGCTATAAATAACTTCTACTTAGAATGCAAGAGCAGCTCATACAGATATGCCATTTTCCATGGTTAAGCAAGTCAAAAGCAGCTAGTTCTGATGACAGAAGTAAGCAATAACATGTCACATCAGAGGCACTTTTCCAACTTGCAGTCAGAAAATCTGGCCCACATATTTCTCAAGTAGAATATTTCATAAGCAACGAAGTAACTCTCATAGGCTTTCTTACACCTCTGGAATCTTTAAGTACTGTCCTCAATTGAGTAAGACAGAAGTCTTCAGATTCAGTTCAGGACTTGAACCTAGATGATCAGTATTGTTAGATGGCAGCATGTATGTGGCCCTCTTTTACGGCCCAGCCTGACCCAAGAACTCTTCATCCTGTCTGCCTGCTGCTGGAATACTGTCTTCTCATCTGCCTCTCTACACAAGTCTTCTGTTCT
Source organism: Aquila spilogaster (assembly GCA_024606505.1). Taxonomy (NCBI): domain Eukaryota; kingdom Metazoa; phylum Chordata; class Aves; order Accipitriformes; family Accipitridae; genus Aquila; species Aquila spilogaster. Next base: position 2,350 of record JANHGO010003403.1, on the reverse strand, counting down.
TGGGAAGAGCATGCACACTGCATCTCTCCCTACAACTCTGATTTAGAATTAAGAGATATTTAAATAACACTGAAAGCCTCTCCCTTTCTACCTTATTCCTTTCCTCTCCTTTGATTATTTAACTTCAGCTGAATTATTTAGCTCTGCTAAAACTGTTCCCAACACAGGTCAAATAAACAAGTCCATGATATAGCACTATCAGTTATACTGTGAGATTCACTGGAGTCTAGCTTGAAGGAACTAAATTCATTTTCATTGTTTAGCATTCATAAAGCAACAACAATGAAAAAATTCCAAAGAGTGAAGTCTTACCAGCTGACATACAGAGAGGCACTTGTGAATTACTGTAAGGAAAAAAAAACAAAGCAACTTTTACTGGGAAGGTGGTCACACATTGGAACAGGTTGCCCAGAGAGGCTGGAACCTTCGGCCTTTGGAAATATTCTTTGCCCAGCTGCATACAGCCTTGCACAAACTGCTCTAGCTGACCATGCTTTGAGTACATGTTAGACTAGAAGATCTCCAGAAGATCTTTCCAACCTCAACTGCTCTTTGATTCTGTGGTCTTCACTCACTGAATGGAATGGCTGCCTCTCCAGTATATGCTTTGGAAGTATTCCTACTACTGTACAGGACAGTTAAACTAGCAAGCTAGCTCAATGTAATGTAATACCTTTTTATTTAGGCAAAGCTGCTGAAATAAAAGTAAGATTAGAGAGAAGTTTGTGAAACAGATCATTGGCCTAAACTACTGGAAAGAAAATACCACACAAACCAAATACTAGAGACTGTTTTATTCAGAAGCCGTTGCAGATGAAGCTATATCTAGTTGGCTCCCAGAAGACGCAAGAAGTTGACAGTTCGCTTCTTCAATTTAAAGCTGTGCCTTGCTTCCCTGACAGTAGCTGGAATGTGCTATTATCCTATATGCAGGTTCATTTCATCACTCATACAATGCAACCTTGCTTGTGCAGATCATCTCTCATGTGCTAGACATCATGGAATAAATGACTATTTCCCATCACGTGGTCCTTTGGAAAAATTACTCTCATAAAAAGTATATTAAAAATTACTTGAAATATTCATTTAAACCTCTTCAAGGTAGCAAGGAGAGCCTGACTGCTAGACATGGCCTGTGCAACTTCTTGAGTGCAAGCTGTTCTTCTAGAGTGTGTTCTCCAAAGATAACTTACAGCACATTTTGTGTTTGACAAATACTCTGGAAGGCCATAAAAAGCTAGCGATGCTCTCCAAATGCAACCTGCTGAGGAGGAGCTGTCTCAGACTTTCAGTAAGGAACAATCTTTACATTTTGTCCTTGGGTTTAGGTCTAGGAACAGACTTGTGAGGACGCAAAAATGAAGAAAACAGTAGCACTGATTGGCTGTAACTACAAGGACTTCAGCAATAATTTTTTATCAGATTTCCCTGCTACTGCTGCCACCCTAAAACATGATCTCTGACAACACAAGGGCTCTTACATCCAGGGTCCAATTTTCTAGTCACTGAATATATAGATATGGGAGGCATTAGATTCTAGGAAGAGAATATCAGCTACATTGAGATGCAGTAATACAAGGATATTTGTACTTTCTAAGGCCCTCCAAGAAGAAAGACCAAAAGCAATAGTGCCCATGTTTACAGAACATTTCCATAAAACAGAAAATTACAGAACTTTGGGTGGTCCTGTGTGGATCCAAAAGTTAGACTCAGTGATCTTTCTGAGTCCCTTTCAACCTAGGGTATTCTGTGAAGGAACAGCACACACGTTAAAAGAAGTTTAAGGCAGGAGCAATTAAAAATCAAGGTTTTACATTGAGTTACTGGCATTTGCTAGCCTACCACTAAAGTAAAGTTGATTTCTCTCCGTTTCAATTCCACTTCCCCTACTGTAGCAGCATTTCCACAACACACTCTATCCTACCCTGAGAGGAAGGGAAGCCAGAGAAAATCCATCCATCCTTTCTTCCAAAAGGGCAGAGTTCAGATCTCCTTTCCCAGAAGCCTCTCTCCCTCTCTGTAGGTCCACTTCCCAACAAATCAATTTTACCTTCTCTTCACAGTAAGGTCTGGAGAAAATGAGAAATTATCCCTTCAAACTAGTGAGAAGGGAGATAATAAAACATGCTGGGATTCAACATTTCCTCAAGGATGTCATCATCCTTTTAAATACACATATTGACCTACCCACAGACCCGCTGGAGCCAGGCACTCTTTCTTAAGGGAAAGCATTTCAGCACCTATCTCCAAGATCTCCTATCCACCTCATATCACAGTACTTCAGAACTCACATCATTACTTTGAAATTTGTGGCAAGCAATTGAGCTCCCTTGTTTCCTCAACCTATTTT
>JANHGO010003402.1:0-27244 GCA_024606505.1 Aquila spilogaster | reverse complement strand
AGTCTAGGGTTTTTCCTTAGGTTTTTTTATTGTGAATAAGTCTTTCACAAAGGCCTTGGTGGTGCAAGAGGTAAGAGGGGGGGGGCAGGAATCATCCTTTGCTGTGTCTGCACTTTGATCAGAAAGCACAGGTAGGCAGAATAACTTTTCATGCAGTTTTGCTCTCTTTTTCAAAATGAAGGCTCAATGTTAAGCTTTACATAAAAATAACATTGGATGGTCCTGTGCGTATTTCCCAACCTGGCTTTCCCAATTCTGATAATGCAGAATCAAATGGAAACAAGTCTTTTAAACATGGCAATAGCTCCAAAATTTCAGTTTTGGGTCACTCCTACGCAGACTACCTCTAAGATAGTTCCTTCAAGATCACACAGTATCAAGAATCAAACCAGAGAGGGACCACAAAATCAGTATCCAAAGACCCGAGCTCTATTCTTTAGATAGCTTAAATTTCCATAAGGATTAACGAGCAAAACAATCAGGGGAAAAAAAAAATCTGGGCTTCAATTGAGATTCTGCTGTCTCAGTTCAGGAAAATAACAAACAAATGTACTAAAGAAATCCTTTAGGTACCAGGTAAATAGACTGGTTCCTAATTAACAGAAAATTCAAGAGTCTGCCATGGACTTTTTGCAGTACAACTTCAAATGTTCCAGGCACATGCAGCTTTAAAGCAGCTGGGTAGCCCAAATGCAAATGTGCCTAGCACTCTGCTTCTAGAGAAGCCCTAAATGACAGCAGTATGACTCTTAGTACCAGACCTATGCCTGACTTTTGGGTACTTCAAAAGAGAGCTTCACAACGCCTATAGCTTTTTTTTGACTGCCCTAGCACATGAATTTACTAAAAATGAAAAATCTGTGGTATTTTACAGTAAGAGGCAATGCAGCATAGGCAATTCAGTTTGAATAAAGTCCTCTATGAACAAAAATGTGCATTTGTCATAATATATATTATCCTGCTATCTAGTATAAAAAGAAACAACTTTTAGAAGGCAATAAGATGAGGTAAATGATAGAAAAAATGATCTAACTGGTAACTTAAGCAATTAGAAAAGTTAATACACAGAATTAATCCCTGTAAATTATACAGCAGAAATAAACTACACAACTGAATATTAAGTTTCCTTTCATTCAAGTAGTTCATTCGAATAAAATAATGCATTTGTAATCCTCTGTAAAACATAAGATTGTTGCAAATTGTGGCTGAATTAACTAACATTTCCCTTGTGATTAATCTCTGCATTAGCAGCCTTAAACTTCTAAAACTACTGTAAATCATAGGCTTTCAATTACCATGATGGATTGTTAATTTTGTTGCAGTGCATTTAAAGTAATTAATAAATAATGTGCTTGTTCTGGAATAAACTTCAGCTCATGCGGAGCATCAAAACTAGCAGCTAACAGATAAGGAAGAAATCCTTAACCTGACGGCTGGCATGCCCTTCTGCATGGAAATATAAGAAATAAAAACACAAAGATGAACCTATAAAAGACAAATGCAATTAAGGAAATATGGTGAGTAACAGTTTCGGAGAAAAATTTTCCAGGGGATTCAGAAGAGCCTGTCTAGACCACACTTTCTGTCAAAACCAGAATTAAAATAAATCACACTGTGCAGCTAAGGAATCAATTCTTTATACAGTATAAATTATTATCCTGAATTTGATAAATGCATTTGTAGCACCAGAATTACAAAAGTTGCATACATTTTAAAGATTTTCAGTTATAGTATGATTTGATGACTCGAAGCTATGCCAAACCTTATAGTCAATTTTACTCAAGGGTTTTTTCCTTTAGTAAATATGACACTGCCTATGTTTTCGTCTTTCTCCCTTCCTACTCCTCACCTTCCCCCTTCAGGCTTGCCTTGATACAGTGACTGCACGTGCAGAACATTACACTTGCTTGAAACGTGAGACTTATTATACTGGGAAAAATAAATACTTTCACATTTAGCTTATTTCCTAGTAAACATTTGCATTAAAAATAAATACTACATACATGCTTAATAATTTGCTTTGCAGCTTTATGGTTTTTGATTACTTTATAACCAGCACTCAAATCTATGTTTTCGAAAATTCTATACTGTATTTTTTCAAATACATGAGCTTAGCCTATTTTACCCTTTCTGTAATGCTGAAGTAATAATTTTGCCTCAGTTGCTGTAAATAAAACAAAACGGTAAATTCTTACTTAACTGACAATAAAGCATAAAAATCCAATACACAAAATGATAAAAGTATGTATTACTACATGCTTGCTCAAAATTGTGGGACGAAGAAATACAATGCTTTTTCAGCGATTTCTTTAACCTGGTCAAATATGATTTTGCCCCATACATAAATGATATTTTAATTTTACTCTGCTTTTCTCAAATCTAGCATTGAGATATCAACTTTATCTAATGCAATTAGATAATATTACCCAAACACATCTTAAAATCAACAACTGAAGCTATAATATTACATTTTTAATAGCAGCAGTTGAGAGCTGGATAATTTTTTGAAAATAAGCCACTTCTTTAGAAGTAAAGTCATTTAGAAGTCTTCCCTTGGAAGACTTTAAACTAGATAAGCCCGTGAATTCTTCTCTGAGAAACTGTTCTACATATTAAAGTAAAAATACACAATTCATCTTCATTTTTTCTTTTACCAAAACAGAATAGACAGTAATACTGTGCTAGAAGCACTTTTTGTGTACAGTGGTACAACGTCTTCCTTACTCTGGAGTGTGGTGTAAGATGGAGGGCAAGCTTTACCTATTACATATTGAGCCACCTGAAATACACTTCCTTATCCATCTTTCTGCTAAATATGGTTAAGTTGTAAAGGGATATATTAGGGAGCTATTTTTAAAGATTTGCAATACTGAGTTATGGCCTCACAAAAAAAAAAAAGGAGATACTTATGAATCATTCCTTTGCAAGATCTATCATTCTGAGTGATTCATGCAAGACTATTGTAATAAAGTACTCGGGAAACCTATTAAATGTCTAAACTATATATAACTTTAAAAGATTCACAAAATGAAACAAAAGAAAAGCATCATTACATAAATGTTTTCTAAACCAAACAGTAGAGGTCACCTCTAAAAACAAACATATCCTTTAAAAATACTTCCTGAGTTTGTTAGAAAATTTATCTTTCATATCACGCTTTAGAAATTGCTGTATTTCAAACCGTCTTCAGTTTCAATCAAATATTTTCAATATTTGATTACTGCTTGAGATTGAGAAGTATATTGTTATAGGCACCCTCTGGTTTCACAATACTTTAGTTTCAAGCGCACACTATAACTTCTTTCACTGAGCTCTTTTAAAAAGTGCTGTGTCTCCATGCCTTACATCAAACCTATCTGTGTCAAATATGAAATATTAAAAACCCTCCATATTTTACTACTATTCCTCTAAAAACTCAATTACAGTTCATTTGAGTAAAAAGATATTAAAAATCCACACTTTTCTCTAATTACAGATATAGCTTCCTTACTGTCATTTATAATGTTACAGATCAGTTTGCCTCATTTGAGTAAATGTTTTCAATTAACTTTTTACTGTTTGACTAATTTGTAAATCTTGACTGTACCACTCACTGATCTTGTAAAAGGTAAAACTTGCAGAATTATTTAGTTCAATAAAACTTACACAGATGTATTTAAAAGAATTTATAAAATAAATTCACTGTAAATTATGAAAAAAAAAAAAAGTATATCACAAAAGGATCACAAGACTGATCTTTTTTGTGGACAAAACCACAAAACCTAAACTTTCAGTTCTAGTGCATAGTACTAGTAGTAGTACTGAAATTACAAAACATCTGTTGAGTGAAGAGCAAAGATGATGACAAAGATCACTAGTTTTCTGAGAAAGTTTTGGCTTTAATAACAGTGCCAAACAAAATGGGTATCAAAAAAATACTTTGTTTTCCCTCCTAAACATCTGTAGCTTACAAGGAGCTGTACCAGCTTTCATTTAAAATAACACTCTATTTCTACTACCACAAAGGAGTCCTGCATGACAGTAGAGGCAGGAGAAAGAAGCAGTGCAGGCAGAAGGTTGCAAATCTTAAATTTGTGACAATGTAAGAGCAAAAAGGATTCTGAAAACTTTCTTTGACATTGCAACGCTCTGTGGATCACACCCCCACACAGCTTTGGCTACATAGCAGAAAACCTATCTGGCAGCTAGCATCTTATTACAGTCCCTGAATTTTCTCTCATCAAAAGAAATACAGCTTTAAAAACCAAAAAATAATACTAAAAAAATTCAAATTTACTAAATACTTTACCATCATTTAGTAATCATCAAAAATAAGCCTCCACAGCACTTTAGAAGCAGTGGTCACCTAACTTGGATACAATTGCAGCTATTTATAGGAATTATTATAGGAAGAAAATCAAGTTTTAAATTCATAATGTCTTTTAAAAACTAATACAGAAAATAAAACAGAAGATTTAAGAAAATATTTTTCAGAAAATTATGAACAAAGAATTAGAACATAAGAATCTCCTTCTCTCCTCCCATGCAGGACTACTCTTCTGTTTCTACGCCTAACTATGAGGATTTTTTCTGAGAGAATTTGTTGGGTTTTGGCATGTAGTATGCTTATTTTTGGCCCATCTCAATTACTACTAAAATCTTTTCATGTAGTAAACAAGACATACCACTAATTTTCTACCATATTTTTTAATTGCAACTTAAATATACAGTTCTTCATGGCATTTTCTCATCTTATCCTTTATGTCCTCAACACATTTAACACTTCTAGAAAAAGCCTGAAGAAGAAAACTAATTCATTGCGTTTTGCACAGTAAAGTACAGTACATGTTGTTCCCAGGATTCCTTCCCACAACAAAATGGTCTTCCTGTATCTTTTATTTCTTGCAAACAGTAGGGCTGAAGAAAGCCCTTTATCTTGTCATGGGCAGTTAAAAACTGTTGCCATTAGTTCTCATCTAACTGTATCAGCAATCACTGTAACATCCTGCCTCTCTTTCACAGTCTGGTACCAAGCAGGATCTAGGAGTACCTAGCAGTAGCAGCTTGTCTATGTATGAGAGTCACACAATTACTGATGAGCTCATACAGGCACCCTGCCTCCAATTTGGAGATAAAAATATAACCTGGCACACACCCCTTGAAATTGTATCAACTTCTACAATAAATCGTATGCTGTAATTGATACTAAAATCAGCTATTCTGATACATCTGTACCTGGGACACATCCTGATTCTAAAGCTATGTATTGCTTGCATGTATCATTGATTCTGACTTTTCTCATAACTCTGATTCTTTGAAATAAATTAAAAGATGTATTTTGGGATAATCCTTCCAACTAAAAACAATTATATCTGAGCTAAAGAGGAGATCTTGTCCAGAAAAATCTAGTTGAAGCATACAGAACCTAAATACAACACTATTTTTTATCTAAACTTATAAGATAATTTTAATGAAAGCTCAGTAGATTCAATTAAAATCCACTTTCTGGTTGCTAAGCTCCATTATTATTCTTTCAAGAATTGTGAGCAGTTTCTGCAGCTTCGCAAAGAGGCCACAATGCCAGCTATAAAGTCAAAATCATCAGAAGTTGTGGTCAACGGTAGCTATTCAATGGCAGCTATTCTACACTTTAATTAGATTTCTGCACCTACTAAAAAACCATTCAACAGATAATTTTTTTTCCCACTTCTGTTTCAGATAAAAACATGATTATCAAACCCTTTCATGATCTGCATTAATGGAGGTAGCATTAATACAGTTTTAAAAACATAAATTCCTCATAAATCACATTTCAGCTCATAAAATAGTTAATGATGCTAATTTAATTAATTTTAGGATGCTCCTCTAGCTTTAATATCATTAAATTGCTGGTTTGTTTATCCTTCTGACCTGCTCTAAAACACTGATTGACAATTCACCCTGACATGAGAAAATTAATTCTCTTGTGTTGGAAAAACAGATTATCTGGGTTATTTACATCTTAATCCACAGTGTAAATGTGTTTGGCAGGTCAATAAGTAAATCAATGTTTCTGATGTAATATTTTCCTAAATAAGTTTTTGTTTGTTTTCTTTTAAAAAGCACATTTTCTTTGTTATAATCATGATGACAAAGTGATGAAGATGAAACTTTAATTCCTCATAAGGTCAGAGTATCAAACCTACCTGACTAGATTTTCATTGTCTCCAGTCCCTTTGCAGGTAGCACATTCAGTCCTTAAATCCTCTGACTTGGGCTTCTTTTGTAGAACAGACTGTCGTTGTCTTCTTTCTCTGGGAATCCGTTCCTGTCACAGCAGAAAGCAAAAGAAAGGAATGGGGGGGAAAGGAGGAAAGGAAAGCAAATATTTTCAATTATAGCACTGAAAGTAACACTTCAGCCCAAAGTTTAATTTTTTTGTGAAACTGTTAAAAAAAAAAAAAAAAAAAAAACCAAAAACAAAACACTATATATCCAACCTCAGGTTTTTCTTCTTCAGGCACAAAGCTTCGTTTTCGTCCTCTAGTTCTCTAAAAGAAAATATATTTAAAATTCAATATTAGGTAACAGAATGTTTTTGCTATCTATCTATTATTCATAACAACAACAAAAACATATCGCAGGAAATAATTTAAAGCATTAACTACAGAACCACTGCAAGACAACTATAATAACCAATGTTAGAACAACAGCTTCAGATTCTGCATGTAAGTCTACAGAACTAGCCAAAAAGTAAATATAAATACGTTTGTTGACCTGAGCATGTGGAGTCTTATTCTAAAAAAGACTGCCGCCAGAATTACAAATCTCTTACAGACTTTGCATAAACTCCCCAATACTAAAATGCATAATTTGAAAATTGATATGAACAGTATATTACAGTAAATTCCTTGAGCACTTAGAAGTGCTCTATTTGTAAGACAAAAAATATCAAAATTAAAAAACTTCATCAAAATAGAAATACAAAATAATTCTTACAGCTTTTGAGGAGTAAGCAAGAATTAAAGCTTTCAAACTGAAGCTTAATATAATGGGTATATGGCAGATGCTCATAAAGCTGTAGCATATACCAACATATGACTGGTACACAACAGATAGAATGGGTAATACAAAAAGTGGCAATTATTTCAGCATTGCAGTTGGCCAAAAAATCTAAATACCAACAGTGTGGAGGAAAACACCATAGGTTTACAAGCAGCTCCAAGTAACTACACGCAACTCACACGAGTCCAGTTTCAGTCACTGTGTTTTTATCTCTGAAATAGCAGCATTATAACCTGTATACGTTAAATAACTGCCACAAGCTGACAATATCACACTCTCTCCTCCTTGTTTAACAAGAAAAGAAAATTAGAAGGGACGCGGAAGGAAATGAAAAACATCAGAGACTATTCCACTAACCCACAATGTCTGATACATTGACACTAATAAAACAAACAAACAAACAAACTTTAAAATGCTTGTTTTTCAGGGAGGAGATCATCACCTTCGGAAATCATTACCTTCGGAAATCATTTGTCATATGATAAAAAAATCACTTCCTACTTTATGATTTCTTAAAACTTTTTTTGAAGCAGCTAGTGTTCATCTCAGAAAAAGTAAAAGCCAGCTGATCAAAAAAATCTTAAGCCAGTTTAGAATCACAAACAGCCATAAATCCAATTCCGAACAAGCTAGTAATATGATGCTTCTCCTGTTTGGGGTCCTCCTTGAAACAGATTTATACTAGTTTTAAATTAATGTTCACTATTTTAAGCTGTTTTACACTTTTAAATATAGTTATACTGTAAATAAACCTGCCACTTCAACACATCTATACTTTTCTACCTATGCAGATTTTGATCTGCGCATGTTAATAATATACTGTTTCAGAAGGTTTTTTTGGTTTTAGGCAAGAGTTAACTCTGTAGTAGAATGGAATGTAGTAGAATGGAAAACACTAGTCTATTTTGTGCCTCTTTAGAATACTTTAATTACCATTGAGAATTCTCTTTCACATTTCCCCAAAGACAATTTATAAAAAATTGTAAAACCTTATCCATTTAATACATACCAATATTTACCATACATTTAATAATACAGTCATAACTGAGGTGTTCTACCTTCCACGAGTCACACAGTAGATACCTAAGTGTCCAAATCTGGAAGAATCGATTTATTACAGGTAACTGAATTTATCAGTGTAGTATTAGAAGTATTAATGTAACATGGGCTACATGTCAACTGCATGTTACACAACTCAAGGTCACTGTAAATTAAAACTAGACAAAAAAAGGTTTGATCAGACATCAGCACATTGCTGCCAATTTTACTGCTTTCAACCTCTGGCATTAGTCCTAAGAACACTTACAAACTTTGACAATTTTAAGCCATGTAGGCTCTGCTGAACACAGCTGTGTAAAGATTAAAAAGAAGTAGGTGTAAAGGTGCATGCCAATATATGCAGTGTTATGGTCCTCATACTCCATGTTTAAGCAGCAAGAGACAATAACGCCTGCTTTGTACAGAGTAATGCCATCTTGAAAACTGATATATAATTTGGAAATATAGGGAATAATGAAATTATTTTTTATCCTAAGTGGAAAAGATTACAAATTAATAACTACATTTTAAGAAGTGATGAATCATATTTAAACTTCAGCAAAATGGAAATACAAGAGTTATAAATAATTTAGTCACCTTTGTCAAAAAAATGTTGGTTTTCATCTGTCTGCTATATAATGTGTGATGTATATGACAAGGAATGTCACATTAAATTATAATCGCATTACGCTTCCATTTGATTTCTAAACCTTCAAACATACTTGAAGCTGTTTGACAATCACTAGAAAACAAACATTAAAATCAACACCTTTGACATACACATTTGTAGGATATTTTACATGCTTTTAAAGTAACAAAATTTTACATTAATGTTTTGCCAAACTGATTTCCACAGTTAAACATATTTGCAATGCTAACTTCTGCTCAGAATCATTATACTATTTCCAGTATTCACAATGGAAAATAACATTAAATTCACAACTGATAATTAAATATTCTGTGATTTTCAACAATAGCCTTCCAGTAATTAGACATTTGTAATTTTACATACGTTTTCACTAAAGTTACTTTACAGGTTCACAGAAAAGAATCAGATAAACCTGGATTACTTTGTCCAGTGTTTTTCATTGCTATTTGCCTTGAAGTACTGTATTTGCATTTAAAATGCTTTGAATAATTTCTGTCATTAGTGGGCTCAGAATCAGAACATCAGAGATTATAAACATCAAATATTAGAGCTGCACGTACTTGCCATAAACAATTTAAAATTTAAGATTTCTTGTAAAAGAAAAGCTTAAAGGAACAGTGTTATTTTATATGTCCAATGGTAAATACTACAACTGAGATAAACTTGTTCATATTCAGAACTTACTTGGAATCAGAGACATTAATCCAGTATCAGATTCATATAAAGTCAGTGATTTTTTTAATCAAAACATTTGGCAATTCAATACTATAGAGATACCTTCAATTCAGGACTTCCTTATATCACAAAATGGAGCAAGCCAGTTTTGCGAAATTTGTTCCTGCATTTCCAAAGTGCTTAAACAATAAGTCAGGAAAACAAAAATCCATTTGATCAGCGCCCAAGCAAAATTCCCATTCATGCCCATGCAATCCCAGCTGGTTTTTTGTTATACTCCAAAGGTAGATACGCTCTAAAATATCTACCATCTGGAATGGACAACTCAGTCCAGAACAAAACACAACTAGATCTGGATTAGACAGATGCAACCCATACATGGCAACTGCCACAAGATGACACTTTAGGACAGGAATAAAAAGAAGTACTGAACAATGGAATGTGGTTCAAAATAAATCTGAACAGAAATGAAAGCGAAAAATAAAATGTCTTATTTCATTAGCAATACATCCCAAAATAATCTGAGCAGACCAAGAAAGATCAATGATTTAAAATTAAGACGCAAGCATAAAATGGAAGTATTTTATTTATTTATTTAAACAAGAAAAAAAAAACAATTAAAAAGTTAAAAATAATAAAAGATTAAAATAGATTAAATTCTTCCTATGAGTCATTTTTAGCATAACAATTTGAAGGGAAAAACCCCACCTCTATATGTCAGCAAACCAGCTTCCAATTAAACTCTTTAAAATCCCATAAAGATGTTGTTCCTCAGGTAAAGAGACTGAGCCATTTGATTCAATGAAATCATCAAGGTGAAAGCAAGCCATCTTTTCCAAGAATATCTTACTAAGGTTTAGCCTTCACATCAATCTTAATGCCCTCCCTCAGAAAAGAGTAATGCTCTGGGTAAATGAAACCTAAAGATTAACAACACCCCTTTCGGTCTTTTACTTCAAAGCTTATCATCTGTGGAAGTTGGAGAACCATCCCACAGTATTAAAGCATACACCATTCTTCTGAGTTATTTCATTAACATTTCTGACTTCACATTCAAAATCTGGAAAAAAAAACCCTGCCTCTTGCCTCTCCCAACATTTTAAAAATTCACACAAAATATTACAAGACTACCTACAAAGAAGCGGTGACGGATACAACATGCAAACAGCTATCAAACCTGAAAAGAAAGAGAAGTAGAAAAAGCCCCAACATTTGTTTCCCCTGTCTAATCTAATTTGTAATGATCTGACAGTTACTAAAATATTCCATAAAATATATAGTATTTTATAATATATAATGTAAGTAATAAAACACAGTTAAGAAAGAATGTTAGAGAATGCCTCTAAAAAATTAAAAAAAAAAAAAAAAAAAAAAGAAATTAGAAGAACTAGGGCATACACTTTCACAGCCACAGGAAAGATAAATAAAAAATGGGTTTCTTTCAGCTTTCATGTTTTGTGTCACAAAAGTATCCATCTGTGCTGTGCAGCATTCTACTGTTATGGTGTGGAAGCTTGTGTACCAGCTTAGGGAATTAAAAGAATCGGGACATAGATGGCTGAAAAACAGAATACTGGCGTAAGAAATGAATAATGAATGATGAAGCAATAAATGATACAACGTGATGTGGATCAAATGCATGAGTGATTTGGGGTGACATTTTTAGAAGATAAACGGACAAGAAATCAGCAGAGGTGTGGGGATAACGTGATTCCAACCCATGGAAGTAGTGTGCTCAAGACACTTTTAAAAAATCAGTTAAAAAAAGCTGTCGAAATGGAATGAAAAATATTGAGGGAAAATGTGATCAACAATGGGATCAAATTGTCAACCTAAAAGTGGGCAAAGAAGAAAAACTGCAGTGGGAGTCTCCACTCTAGACTTGGAAATAAGCAACTCAGTAACAAACGGACAACAATATGAAACACACATAAAATGAAAAAGATTAGATAATGCATTGACTGTAAGATTTTTAATATTCTCAGAAAAATAAATTCCATATACGAGACACATGGAAGACATCTGTAAGGGATAAATAAAGCCTAGGATGAATTCTATACTCTTTGAAAGGAAACAGACTGCTTGCAAAACAGCAAAGGAAACAAAGCAGCAAAGCCAAGCCACATAGGAAACAGTCCGTTTGGCATCACTTCCAGATGCAACTAGTTGATATGTTAGTTTCCAAGCATGAAAGCAGAACGGTGAACATGACAAAATCGGTGCCCACATAAGCCAAAACCACCATGGCTGTCACCAAACCACATTGTTATGCCTCTGGAAGACACATGCTTTAAACCAGTTCATCCAAAGACAGCAATAGAAGACAGAACATTCTTTTGGAGCAGTTTTGCTTTGTCAGCTGGAAGAAAAGGAAAACCAACACAATCCAGAACTCATCAACTAACCGAAAGGGGGGAGGCAATTCTCAAGAGTCACAAGTATATGCTCCTGTTAAATATTGAGCATTTACTAAAGTGCTCCTGGAGGATAAAAATTTATACTGTGACTTATTTAATTTCTTCTTCTACATGAGAAGATATACAGGAGTTATCAGTATTGCAAAGAAATGGAAAAGAATATGAAATACTGAAAGCATCTGTTGTCAGTGGCAATGGTTCAAGTCCACTCCACATGAAGTGAACAAACTTGGTTCTGGATTTGATCAGCTCAGTCACTGTTTTTCAGAAAATCAGTGGGGATTTCTGCATGGCCATTTCAAAGTTATTTGAGAAAGCGAATTTAAAACCCAAGAGGGGTTAGAGCACAATGGTATTTAACAGAACTTAACAGATTCCCAGTCATTTGAAAAAGCCATATTAATTCTGTCAACTATTTCAAACATCACAGTAGAAAGCACTGCTCCCAGTTTCTCCTTTGCTTAATATGTTAACTGGTTAGAATTTCTTTCAATTGTTTGCACACGCACACAAAGGCAGCAAAGAGGCCCAGCACACCCTGCTGATGCTGTTGTATCTGTGTAAATTCAGGGGTTTCACTACATTAGCGTGTACTGTTTCTGCTAATAGATGGGAAAGATTATCCTCATTATGCTGGTGTTTCTATACCTCTTGGATGCCAGTGAAACAATACTGTCATATACATAAGGCTTTTCTTTTTGGCACTGAGTTTCTGATACTGCTAATAGTGCTGGCACCTTGAAGTAAGTATTACTCTTCTTTGTAAACGTGAGCACAGGAAATTCAGTCAGTACTCCAAGTGCTCCTGAAGTTTGGGGGCACATGGTATCATTAGGAATATCACGCTATCATGCATTTTTGTTTGAGAATTTCATAGAAATAATTCAAAACTAGTCACAGATTTCACATTAAAAGATTGATTAAATTACTAATGACACACCTGACAACTATCGGTACTATGATGATTTCTTTATTGCGCAAAAAGTCTGTAGATGTTGTTTTGTGTTGTAATTATCAGAGGGTCAAACACGAAGAACTTAAGATGCTTTGATTTTTGTGGATCTGTACATATCACATTTCTTCTCTGAAATAGCACATATTTGATTTTTGTTTCCCTGACTGACCTGTAGCTACGGTGACTGCTCTACAAAGACATGTAGCTACATGAACTAAACAGCAAAGAGGGCCAGTTAAGATTACAACCATGTTTTAATTCCATTTCCCATCTAAATTCTTCAGGCATTTTAATTTTTATCTTATGTCACCTTATAGCTGACACATTAATATCAATTATATACTTCCACAGTTTAACCTTTTATCAAACTATCGTTCATTGATACCTATCACATATCAAAAACTTTCTAACCCTAACCCTCTCACTCATGCAGCCTTTAACACATACTTGTTAATGAGAATCTGAAAACAAAAAAAAATAAAAGAAATCAGTAAATATTAGGATGCTATGGAATCATTCCAAACAAAGAAGTCATGGCAAGGAGTCATTTCATAACTACAGAACAGAAGACGACTCTGATAGGAAACATAAGGAGAGCATAACACTCTCAGAAAACAGAATTGGGAAAACTTCCACTACTACCAAAAAAATAACCTAATGAAATCACTGCACCAACTATCAAGAGCATGCATAAAGCAAACCATAGATTTTCAAAAGCCTGAGGAAAAAAACCCAACCACCACACAGGTTGAAACTGCACAGATAATGTGATCTCTCTCCTGTTAAACACAGACCATGACCATTTTGCTAAGATAGCAATTTTTAATCCATGATGTCACCCAATCCTTGTTAAGAGTTCAATGTTATAAACACCCTTTTCCAATGAAAAAGTTATAAATCAAGCCAGTTGCAGAAAAATCCCTTTGACTTCTTTTGCTTTGTTAAAAGGCAGAAAAAAAAAAATTCTATTAATGGCCCCACACAGGCATAAAAATATCTTCAGTAAAGGCAAGGAGAGCTATATAGACACCAGATGGCACACTCGCTCAATATGGATCAAAGTGAATGCCCTAAATGGTACATATCACTACTTTTCCTAATATATCTCTGAAATAATTATTAATTTTCCAGAAAGCTGGCAATAATAAAAAGGGAACTGCCAGACAAAAAGAAAGAGCAGTACATCAAAATATGATTATAAAGAGAAACAAGTTGACCATGAAGCCTAATTACACAGAATTACAATTTTACCTTATTTTTATTTAGTTTCCATTCTCTTGAGAACTTTTATTTTCTAGAAAAGCAAAAATTTTGCGACATTCCTGTTATCAAGCTATATAGTACCATTGAATCTGGCAATTATCTTGAAACTACTGCTTCTAAGACTGAAATGTATAACAGAATTTGAGAACTAGGAGGATTGCTTTCTAATCTTTTTAACACTAATTTCCTACAAAGCACGTTTGGAGAACTGAAACAGAAGTGGGACGGTGAAAAGCCCAGAAAAAGTCAGTTTGCAGATGTTGCTAAAACAAGTGATTCCCTTCTGGAAAAACAAACTTAATGCACTTACTTGCAGAAGTGATACATATGCTAGTTACCTTTACTTACAGAGATATCGATATTTACACCATTGGAATACCACTTGGCATATGTCCATCTCTTCATGCCTTTACTACATCGAAAAGAAGTGATCTTTCATATATGGGGTTTTCTCCCCTGCTC
Source organism: Aquila spilogaster (assembly GCA_024606505.1). NCBI lineage: Eukaryota > Metazoa > Chordata > Aves > Accipitriformes > Accipitridae > Aquila > Aquila spilogaster. Next base: position 12,762 of record JANHGO010003402.1, on the reverse strand, counting down.
TCTTCAACCAACCAACCAAGACAAACCCTATACTATCATGTATCCATCTATTTGGGAAGCTGATTGATCTAGTTTTTATGTTTGTATTGACATGTCATAGACTCAGGTGAGTTTTTACATTCAGTGATGAAGAAAAAAAAATACTTTACAATGTTCTTTATAATGAAAACCTTAAGTTTCAGAAAGCTGAATAGCTCCTGATTATTTTTTTCCAGAGCATTAATGTTCAGTTGACAGCAATTGCTCTTAAGTTGAATATGTCAAAAACACTACTGTTAGTTGCTTTAAAAGGTCTTCCAGGTACTTATTTAGAAGTGATATTTAAATGAGTTGACCAATCATTGTCAATGTTAATTAAAATGATGACTGATAAGTATAGGTGTTTTAAAATTATTTGCTGTTTTTATGAAGCACTGATACTTACACTCAAATTGGAATTAATGTTCTGTTTTCCTCCTGTAGCCATCTTTTATTCAAAACTTGTATCTATGACATCACATAATTAAGTTACACAATAGATATTTGGAAACCACTTCGGTGGAAACGCTTTAGTTAAATACAAGACAACAATCCTGTTTATCTTTTAATATACTTGGTAAGAAAAAAAATAATCACTCCTCTGCTATCTTTTCCTATTTGAAACAAAAGCAAGAAATAACATTCTATTCCAAATAACAGTATTTATTTGTAAAACAAAAGCAGTATACACAACTCCCTGTGCTAAAAACAGTTTGTAGGTGCTTTGTCAGTATTTTTTTTATTATTGTTATTATTTTTTAAAACTAATCTACTTAGACTACAGCCCCTCAGGCATAGATTTGTTTTCTTCCATGTTCCAAGGAACAAAGAGCATAGTGTTGACTAATGATTCTTTCCTCAAAACACAGACTTTTTACTGCTAAACAGAAAAAATCACTGTCTGTTCATTTGGATTTTATACAATGTAATTATAGAAAAAAAGCTATCAGATTTTCAGGGTTTAGATAACGAAAATAAGTTTGGTATCAGAAGATCAGAAGGTTTTATTTAAATCCCTCAACAAGCTATTCAGTTCCCAAAATGCCTTTACAAAAAGTTTTTTTCACCTTTATAACAGTGGGTAGATACTTCCTTTTAAATCAAAAAGAACCAAAAATGGAATTTCCACACAAAAAAACCCCATACCACCCTCTAATATGCTCATTGGAGTACCAGGATCTGACAGCATTTGTTGGAGGATGGAATATTCAACAACACAAACAATACTTAACCTCAAAGGATACACTAGAATTACAAGAAAAAGCATCCCCTACCACCTCTTACAGCACACAGCTAGTCCCAGCTGTGCAATATTGCTTTAGAAGATGTGCATGTACGCAAGATTTCTTACAGAAACTCTGTTACACTTCCTGATGATAGCACATACAGTAGGTAAAGCACACTTCATGCAATTTTGAAGAAATTCACTGAAATGTACTTAAGAGAATTTTTTTCAAGGGACAGGAGGAGAACATTTATTTTGCAAAAATATGACACCAGACTAACAGAATTATTTTAGCAATGACATCTTAGATAAACAATAACATGCGTGTTCTTTCTTATTCGAGGATAGCAAATGAAGTTGGCAGTTTGTGAAAAGCTGTTTTTTGTAAATATGGATCATCTCATAAAGGCTCTGAGAAACTGAACATACATAGTTGAGTAGATGAAAAGCATTAATCTCAACTTACTGCTGTAAAGCACTATCCTTATCTCTTTGAAGATTTTTTCCAAATAAACAAACTACTGTACACTTTCAACCTTTATAATAAAAATATCTAATATGAAGAAATTGTAGTTCTGAAAGCAAATGTTAAAAAACATCTTTAGATTTTTAACAAATATAAAAAAAATATTTATAGACATCTGGTTTATGCAGATTAGCTATTGATATCTATTAGCTATTAGTTAATCATTAGCTGTTAATTTCTCTGAAATTAACTAGCAGCAGAAATGATTTGTGAAGCTTATACAAGTATGAGATTGGAATTATAAAGATTACAGATTTTAAACAAAGCTAGTTTAAAGAGTTATGCACTGAAATTCAGAAAATTGTTTAAAAGATCATTACGCATGGCTTGAAATGTATAAGCATAAACAATGAATTAAATTCTGTCCACAAATACAGCCCTCATAGAACAGATTAAAGTATAAAGGCCTGATACCTACTTACGTTCATTTGTAATTTGTACAGACCCTGACTAAGAGCAGAATTCTGATATGTTTAAATTTACCCTTGTGCATTTAGGTATATTCTTTTACATGGTCTTTCTCAGGAAGTTTAAAATCAGAAAGGTCTTCTTCTAAACTTTAGTTAGATTTTAATGTACAATATAATAGGTGCTCTCTCCAAAACAATGCAGTCCAAATGGCTGTACTTTCTCTCTGTACTCCCATCTTCTTTGAAACAGCTGCTCTTCTTGGTATAAACACCCTCCGAAGTATTTGAAAGCTAAGAGATGGAAATACTAGCGAGCACTCACAGGGTTGTTTTAAACAGCTTATTAGGATGCAAAATACTGCCCTGACACACAATTAACATAGAGAACTGTACAACGGAGAAGAACTGTCCTGACTCTGAATAACCTGCTTCAGTCCTACTTCTCTCACACTTCCAAATTATAGAAGAAAACTGAGTCTCCCATACCACGTAGAAGCTGTGAACACTAGTGTACTCCAGCTGCCACAGGTCTCTGGCCATCACTGTTCTGATGTAAGAGTAGATTGAATTAAGATTTGAACAATGTAGTCCCTAGGAGAAAACCTGAGTTTTCATTAAACAGTCTCACATTCCACTCAATGAGTTGGAAAATTAATATTCTTTACAGCTCTTCCCAGCCAGTAATTAGTTATGAGTCAAGCTTTTTGCACAAGCAGACTGAAGATATGAAGCAAAGGCACCTCATTCAAAATAATGCACAGCATCCCACTCTAAATCTCTGCTAAGAGTATCCTGACACAGATGTAAGGCTAAGTACTTAAGACACTTAAGAAGAGAAAAACCTGAAAAGAACTATTATGTTCATAAAGGAAAAGAAGGACTAGAAATAGCACAGGTTGCAGGAGTTAAAATTAGATGTCCTTATTATTTCTTGCAATAATGCAAAACAAAAGGAAATTGTAAGGTTACACTGAAACTGGAATCTCCCTCCCCACACTATTTTCTTTAAAAAACTATTTATCCCTGGAAAAGAAAATCCACAACATCAATGAATTCAGGTGCTTTGAAGGATAACAAAAAGAAATTTAAAAAAAAACAAATTGCAGCACTTAAGTACACATCCATAATTAGATTGGATGAGAAACAACAGTAAAATTACAAATACTTCTAAGAGGGTGTTTTACTCTTCATAGTATACCCCGAGCAGACAGAAATTAGAAAAAAAAATTACTATGAAGGAAAAAAAACAATTTTTCATGAAAGGGGGTATCCTTTATCATCTCTGAAATCAGTGTGATAAATAGGAGCTGCAGGATAAGCTGATCGCAAAATATCAATTCTGAATGTACAATTTAACATGAAATATATTTTTTTCATATATTTAGCTTATAGGCTTAGTTAATCATATGCATTTGTACAAAATGTCTTACAGATACCAGCTATTGTTGTCAGTAACACCTAATGCAACTTTATCAAAATGAAATATTAGGGCTTACCCACAATTTCTGTCAACAAAGTAATGAAGAGTTAACTATGATAAACCGCTACAATGAAATCCAAACATGTAAGATGCATTCTGTTCTCTTAGGTATGTAGCAAAAAAACCTTCTTTCAGTTATATCAATTCAAGATAAATTTATGCAAAACAAATGGAAATTCCCTTAAGAGCAACAGATACACAATTCTGTTAGTCTTATAACTGCACTTGTTGATTTTAACTGTAAGCAAGGCTGATTACACACTGTTAGCTAAGCAGGCTTGCCAATTCCTTCCAAAAGAAAACGAGATTGAATAAAACATGCCCAGAGATACAAAGTACATTGAGAAGTGAGGACTGTGAAGTAAGTATATTTTCCAATTGTTGATTTTTCCTTCTTTATTTTAAACTATTTTAAAGGATTTGAGCAGTGACGACACAAAGGACAGAACAAGTATCTGGTCATCATCGTCGAAATGCACCACATAGGTGTTCTCTGTGTAGTCAGACTCAACTTCCCATATGAAATTGTTCAAAGGTCAGGTTTTTTCCCCCTCAAATATAGTCACAGACCTAATGAATTGAAAAGTATTCTCTTCCTAAAAAAAAACCAAACCAAAACAAACAAGCAACAAAAACTAACACCAACTTTCCTGGGTTCATAGCAAAGCTGAGTAGGAAACCCATACTGCCAGAAGTATCTATTAAGTTTTCAGAGGTCTGTTATCTTCATTTTGCACTGAAGATACAGCCTAAGTGTACCAAGATGAAAAAGTTGAAACGAAGGAATTCAGCCTAGTTCAGAGAAAGAAATCCAGCAGCTGTCAAGGGTGTGAACCTTCTCTTCCATAGTTAAGTAGAAGACAGTAGGAAATAAAAAAACCAAACCAACAACCTGTCAGCTATGGGAAAGCTAGAAGAAGGGAGATAACTTTGACAGAGGAGCACTGTCCACAGGGCAGGAAAGATGTTATCTTGGAAATCTGTATGCTGTTGAAAAGCAGAGAACTAGAAAGAACAGAAAGACAGCCTGAAAATTCAAGCAGAGGAACAAAGTCTTTCTTAGACTGGTAGCAGTAATTTTTCCACAGTGCAATGCTGTACAATGCCAACATACTAGTCCACTCACAGTAAATTTAACCTCTGTATTACATACCACAACGTGTGTAGATATACTCTCCAACACGTGAGGTGCCAAATCACCAATGTAGCATCAGTATAGCACATCAGAGTGTCACAGTGTGAGTGCAACACTTCAGAGCAATCAGACTTCTCTCCATTTAGCACAGAAGAAGCTTGGCAGTTATTTACATGGCCCTTAGAACAAACCAATCTTGTCTTCCTATGGATTTCTCTACAATGCCTTATATCACTCTTTTGTCTATTACTACTATGAATGTCTCTCCTGCAATACTTCTAGTTCTCTTTAGTCCCACAATCATGAATCCCCACCCTCTAATACCACTACATTAGGTATAAAAAGAGACAAGGGAAAGAAAGGAGAGAAAGAAGAAAAAGAGAAGAGGACATGCAAAGGGTTCAGTAAGCAGGAACACCAGACACATCTTCTTTCTGTGTCAACAATAGCATGACGACAGTCAGTTCAACCTACCCAGACAGCTGTTAAGAACTTATGTGTTCTTACAACACAGGGAAGAAGGGAACTTTCCCTCAAGGAGAAAAAGAAAGAAAAAGAAGTTTCTCCCCTACAGAGAGGTTCTCAATTATTCACAAAATTTAATTTTGGATTACTCACACTCCTAATAGCAAGAGCTAAATTAATCAGTTTGGCTTGAGTCATTCTAAGTTTTTCATAGTTATAGACCAGGAAAAGGAAGCCATTAGATAAATCAAAGCTGTGACCCAAACAGTCCAAATACACTGAAATGTAATCAAACCAAACATTTAAGGTTAAGTCAGGAAAATACTTGCTTAATCCTATCAGTTAGTTAAACCTATCAGAAAAGTTAAGTACGGTATCTGCTGGTACAAGCATAAAAAGTCTGGAAAGCTCTGTGAAGAAAATAAAGTTGTGCTGCATGAGAGATGAAGTATGTCCAACCCTAACGTGAGAGGGTTTTAGTATTTCCTAATACAAAAAAGTGTATTGGAACATGAACCACCACTTTATCTATAATTACTACTCGTGCTCAAAGGGTCATGGGTACACTACTCATTCCCTAAACTGGACCTAAAAGCCCTTTGATACTTTTATATGCATTTTACAGGTAATGTGACACATCACACATGAAAAACCTTGTTTTACGAGCTAGTAGGAGAGCAAAATGTTCTACTTTCAAATGAAAGAAAGATGCTAAATATTTTATCAGTACAGGAAGCAAGAGCTTTTGCTTCTCTTCTCTAAAAACTATCCACCAGGAAAGTTTGAGAAAACATACAGTGACTAGTAAGACTAGGAAGCTAAACAAACTGAAATAACAGGATCTTGTGATAGTTACAAAATGTGCACTCAGTCACTAGGTTGCCTGTACATATGGAAATGACTGATTACTTTACAGCTGTAATTGGCAATTTGATATATTTAAATCTTGGAATACAAGAACGAAACGTGCTTACTACTAAGGTGAAGAACAGATGTAAAGGCTAAGTTTAAGTGCAAACTGAATTTTCCCTTTTCCTGCCATTAACGGAGGACTTTGTGACCCAGGTAAAAGGAAAAGCTTGTACAGCTCTTCAGTTCAGTACTGTCTTTCCCAGCTTTTTACTTTAGCAAAACTATGTATTTAACACAAGTAAGAAAGCATTACACAGAAGAAAGGGAATTTATAACAAAAATAGAACATCAATCAAATTGAAATCCCACAATTCAAAATGTCCAAAAAGTAAGTAATCTTAAAGTTATTATGAATATGAGCTGCGTAACAACAACTCAACCATCATTTACCGTGTTTCTGATTGGAATTTTCTTCGGTTCTGGTGGCACATCCTGAGGAACAAATTTCACTGGTTCCTTAATCTGTCTCCTTGATCTTTTGGTCCCATCTGGTAAGGTTTCCATGGCGATATCAGCCTCCATGTCACTGCTACCTGCCTGGTCACACTCTGAGCACTGCCTGCAAAGTGGAAGATTTTCTATTTAAAACTGCAGTCACAAAAGCAGAAAAAGAAACCTATTGAAGTGTTTGGGTTTAAAATAAATTAAAAAGTCAAGAAACCCAATGGACAGCTAAAAAAGTCCCTCGAATGTATGATATTTTAAGCAACTAACCAAAAAATGAGCAAGACGTTCTTATAGCTGGGTTTTTTTCTGACAGTATTTAAACTCTGAAAACCAAGACTTCAAAAGTAGGATTTAATCTTCAAGAAAGATGCACCCTACTTCACCATTTGCATCTGTCGTGGTTTAACCCCAGCCAACTCTCCAATGAAGGAACAGGAGAAAGAAGCTTTAGAGATAACAGCATTCCCTCCAAATTTTGTGTGTCTGCTTAGGTAAAGGTTACTTTGTGTTCTTTACTTTTATATGATGTATTGTCTTCAAGTTGCCCAACTCAAAACTCTAAGGAGATTTTCTGTTTGGTAAGCATCAGAGAGCACAGCCCTCCGTAATACTGCAGCATCAGTCATGTCATTAATTTATGTAATGGAAAGCACAACTGAAAGTACTTACTATGATCTGCTTATGCAGATGTAAGCAATAGCTATGAAAGTGTTCAAAAACACTGTGATGAGCAATTCTTACAAAAAGTTTATTTTCCTAATTATTATGGTAAAAATATGTACTATGTATAAATTTAAAAATAAACATTCTACAACTACAGAGCTGCATTAAAAAAATTAAAGTTTTTATAAGACAAAAAAATAGCAGTATGATTTTACAGCAATATTTGGAGTTAGGAACCGAGTCTCTTGGATCTACCACCCTGCACCTATGATTTAAATTATTCCTGTTCTTTCGCTCTGCACTACTAAAAGGGAAACACATTGTTTTTCTGCTACATAAGTTCAGAGAGTTACAAAGAAAATAGCTGTGCAGATCAGTAAAGTACTTCAGTTTCATTAGGGCCCTATTTAACTATAAATAAAGTATATTAACTTTGATGTTAGTGAGGAAGACAGGAAACAGCTCAGCCAACAGATGAGGTACTGCATGCAAGTTCCTGAAATTCCATTTTTATGACCGAGCTTGCTCTGAAACAGGTGGTCCAAGTGTCAGAGCAATCAAAATTAGAAAAAAGCTGGAACTACAACAAGAAAGCTGCAAAATCATAGTATGATGGAGGGCATGGGGTGTGTGAATCACAGAACAAAACTTCACAAATACACCAAAGGTGAGGGGAAAAAAGGAAAGTTATAAACATTAACTTACAAGCAACCTCTTGATTTACTGGAATAGCCTCTACTATTACAGGTAAGCACATCAACCCTATTATAAAGCAGTCAAGCTTCAACGATAAAGTAGTTTGGTTGTTAGCTCCCATAGGGTCCACAGAAAAGCTATTACAGACACACACTCCTCTGACTTGGAAACAATCTCCTAACTTTCAGCTCCTATTATGGTTTATTTCAACATGGTTCTTGAATTTAAAGAACTCTTCTCCCATTCTGCTGTTTAATCCCAATATATTCATAGAAAGCAGCCATATGACTCCCCTTCCTTTTGGCTACACTAAAGTCATGCTCATTTAATTTCACCTCTTCAAGGACAATCAGTGAACAGAGAACCTACCACAACAGGCCACCTTTCCAACTACTCCAACAATCTTTGACTACCTCTAAATTAGCAAGCATTGCCATGCAGCACAAGCAAATTAACAGGAGAAATAGCACCAGAGATTCAACTTCTGCACACAGGTTTTGTTTTGCTTTTAGTCTGGACTTGCCTAATCTAGATTCACAGAAAAAATCAATAGTAGGCAATAATATGCCTACTACTAAAATGCACCCATTACTAAAAATTACTCGAAATGTTTGATCCATCAAGAAATCTCAGTGATGATTTGAAGCCTTTTAATCATACAGAAAGTCTTTAATTAAGTGCTAACAACCTACAGAAGAAAAGAAGTTGCATGGTTTTGTTGTGTTTTCAATTTGACTTGGTACAAGAACCAACAGTACCAGAGATAACTTCCCATCTCACAAAGCTAATGGATCTTCTCTACTCACTAGCAAAAGACAAGAACAGCAAGTGAAAAGGAACACACATTATTAATTTTCAAAAATTATTAATGGTCCAGGCTAACACTGAAACACTGTTTTTGTGTAGCTGCATGATGCAAATGTTTCTATATTGCCTGGCAGTGAATAGATTTTTGAGCGTGGGCAGCTTCAACAAACGTGTGAACCTATAACGGGGCTTTATTTTGGGGCTTTAATAAGCACTCAAAGACCAAAGAGTGCTTTCTGTTTATGAAATTTTAGAAACTGACAGCATGAGAACTTAAACCTAGAAATTTACAAAGCGAAAAAGTGAACACCTACATCACTGAGAAAACAAGGATGGGAGGGATAGTTTGGAGATGGGGTGTTTTTTTGGCGAAGTGGCAATGAAAACAGTAGAGAGAGAACCCTGTTACTTCCCAAAAAATTTAGTGCAAACAATGACATTATGATGCTTCCTTATGCTGCAGCTTTACACATCAAAAAAATGCACTTTAACTGATGGGCCTGGCACATGGGTATTTTTGAAATGATGATGAGAAAAGCTGAAGAAACACTAACACCGTTCCTTTATAAATGAAAGGTCACAAAGTTGAAGATCTCACAAACAGGGCTCAAAGCCAACATACTGGTAAACTTAACATAAATCTGGTTTTATTTTTGAAATTTTAATAACAAAGCAAACATCTTTGCTATACGAGACAGAAAACCAGATAAAAACATAAGAAAATACTTTATTGAAAAGGTAACACTACAAAAAAATTGGGAAAAAATTGAGGGTTTGTTCAATTATCACATTATAGACAAATTAGACTGCCTTAACTGTTTTATGGTACATAATTTCAGAGTGGCTTGTGTGATGAAAATACAAAGGACTCAGTCTGAACAAGACAGTCATTCTTATAATCAGAACTGGGCATTAGGCTGGACGAGGATTTGGAAGAAACCAGCATCCTCTGCACACAGTGCTTACTGAGGAAAGAGTAAATTTACATCTGTGCTGAGTAAACACTACTACAGTGCTTCCAGAAAACAGTTCTGCCCTCAGTGTTTAAAAAGAAAGACTCTACAGTTATTAATTAGAGTTTGGCTTGTTTTTAATTAGGAGGAAACAGGTCTTATAGACACACTCTGTGATAAATCACTTCTCGCAATGTTAGCAAAAAATTAAACCACTTAGAACTTGAGAAACATGGGCCATAGCTTTAAGATGACACCTATGCTCTGGTAATTTGAATAAATCACACATGTTGAATGATGTACTGGCAGTGGAAAAAAGGAGGACTGCTCTTATTCTGGATAAAAAGGCAGTATATATAAACCAAAAATAGTTTGTCAAAGAGCATCTTTCAGACAGTAAAGGTACTGAAAATTTGCCATTTGCAACGACCCAAACATTCCTTCAATTAGGACAAGTGACAAATACATAAAAATTTATATGTTATATGCAATATTATACTGCACTCACACTTATACAAATTAATAATTTTATATCACTATCCAATGACTCAGGATGAAAAAACAATCAATATGTGCTGGATCAGTACTGAATGAGTGGGGTCAGGAATATGAATGAATGTCCAGGTACTGAATGAGTGTTCATGGAACTACTGGTCAGGAACTCCACAGCTCATTCTGTCCTGTGGCCAATACTCCTCACAGCAGTTACCACTAAAATTACTTGGCCTTCCAGAACAAAAATAAAAACTACCAAGCCTGATATGATCATTAGTCCTTGTTTGTTCATCTCAGTGCCCAGTATTTCATTTGCTACCAGAAGTTATCACTGCTTTTCAGCAATCTCATTTCAATAGAAAGAGCTAGTCCCTGTTGGTAGCTGCCAAGTGTTTTCTTAATGAAAGTGTCAATATTTTACAATCAGATTTTGATTCATTGTATTGTCTGTCAACACTTGTGCATTGCTTTTGTATCAGTTCAGATCATTCTCTACCAGGAAAATACACAGTTCCCAGGCCACCCAGAATGGGCAGGAACATAAAAGCACACAAGTTGTCAGACAGAATGACAAGACTTAACTTTATGACAACATCTGAATCAAAAGAATATTCTAGTGTTTAATCAACAGGATTTCTGAGAAACTCAAAATTTCCAAATTTTTAAATAAAAGTATGCCACAGCATTTTACTCCATGATTAGAACTGCAGGTCTACTTTGAAAGCACCACATTAAAATAGATAAAAATTAATGCTTTCATGCTTTATTATATAAAATAGTTGTTATCCTTTTCTTCTCAAAATAAATCCATTTGAAATGAGGACAGGCTTTGAACTTACTATGTTACAAACAATTTCTTACTAAAATATTCAAGATGTATATGTGTTACCTTGGAGAAAACTGTAAGGCCTCTGAATGGAGAAATTCTTTGTGTTAAGTGCTTGAAACCAGTTTCTAATAAGCCGTGAGACACTGGTGCTCACCAGGTCTAAACTCTTACTAGGATTTCACTAAGACTAAAATCATTACCTTCTTTTAATGCTTAGAAACACTGAGATAACTAATTATAATTTGTGCTTTCTTTAACAAATTAGCTCTTAAATTTAAAAAAGGATTTAATTTTTTCTTACCATTACATGTAATAGTGGATTTAGTTAAACAATTTCAAAATCCTTTTTGTATACTATAATTTAGATTTCTACTGAATGCTAAGCATGAAATAGACAAAAAGTATAACCATTAGCTGATCTACATAGCATCACACACGTAAGCTGACTCATTTGGCATCCTCAAACACAGTCTAAAATATGAAGCATATGGAATAAACTCATGCTAAACTACTCAATGTTTAAATAAATACATACTGATAAAGAATATGACTCTAATCATCAAACCTTTTGCAAAGACTCAAGCTAGCAATTATGAATAAATGATTAGCAGTTATAATGGAATAGAAAGTAAAAATTAAGAACCAATTATTTTTAACTGTTTCCTGCTTACTATTTTACAAGAGGAATAAAGTCAACATCTTCAACCACTTCATTTAAAGTCTTTCAACCTGCCTAATGTTTCAAGGAATTTACCACTACACCAATTTTCTTACTTCATCTTTTTGCATAAGTTCCCATTATACCCTATACAAATATCTGAAAAGTACATGGCTTCCGTATTTAAAAAAAAAAAAAAAAAAAAAAAAAGATCCCTTTTCTTCATCGCTTCATCAGAAGATTAAAATTGTATTCAAAACAGCAGGGGGGGAGAAACCGGCTGAACTCAAGCTTAGATTAAGGGTCCATTCTATAAGCTCTCTACTGATCCTGGAAAGAATACATAAAGGCATGTTCAATGATGAAAAGAACGCAATCAGTATAGCTCAATTTGTCTGCTATAATCTCACACTCCAGAATATGCCTTAGCTAATTAGAAGTAAAAGCTAAGTTTGCGATGTGAGATATAATTGAAGCATGGAATTCACAAAAAAGATAAGTTATAGCTTTGAAATAAAAGCATTTTACTACCTAACCTGACCTATTCTGCCTTTAACACCTACTGAGAATTGTAGTCTTACATCTTTTGGACTGATAGCTTTTAGTGAGCCTTTTCAACTTGGTTAAAAAGCAGAACAAAAATCAAGAACCTCCTGTGCAAATGTAGAAGCTACCAAAAAAATTTAAAAAAACGCTTCCATGTAACATAACTACTTGGTAAATTTGACCAAAGAGCTCAGAATGCCCTTGAAATAATGAAAAGGCCAAAATCACACACTACATTAAGTGATAGTGAAAACTTTTCTGAGATTTTCAGCTTTTTAATGGAAATCTCTATTAATTTATTAACTAAATTTACTGCGGTAGATCCAAGTTTTGTCAAGTTAAAATATAAAAAACCAGAGACCTCCCATTTCACGTACCGGCCATCTTGCTCTGCACACAATCATCAAAACTACCGAAAAAATGACTGTCCTGGTTTCAGCTGGGATAGAGTTAATTGTCTTCCTAGTAGCTGGTACAGTGCTATGTTTTGAGTTCAG